>APFE031143644.1:123917-143390 GCA_000404065.3 Pinus taeda | reverse complement strand
GTTTGTACTGGGTACCTTGACGCTCATTATCATTATCGGTGAGTAGTCTCGCGTTTGTTAACGGTATACATCAATGAAAGGTAATCAAACGATTTCTCACATGGTCGACTTCAGATCATTTATTCCCATGGTGTAGAAATGTACGACGGCGGTCGGTGAAGACCTCAGGTTGTATCAGCATTCATTGGTTCACTTGACAGTTGCTCCTGTTGCTGCTCGTTGATACCATTCCACCTTATGTGTTGCAGTCATTCATGGCGACATTCTATATGCTGGCACTTGAGTTTGCAGTGCAGTACCATCCTTTTCCATCATGTTCAGTTGGTACCTCTTGGGACCAGTCTTTGATATCAGTAATCTGTTGTATCTTCCAGCATCATTGACAGTTTATATGTGATATTCAGACATGTACTTGTTCAATCATGATCAGATGATCCATTATATATTTTCCGGTCATTTATACTTGTATACTTAGTGGATCCGCTTGTACTTGATACGTGGAAATGCTTTGCTTTCTCTGAGCATGGGTATGCTCGCCTCAGATGGTGTTTCTTTCTGATCTTCTTTTGTGGCTTGGCAGGCTGAATTCTGGTGAAGTACTCCTCGGTTTTTGGCAGGTCTCTTTTCCAAGTACTTGCTTAATACATTTCGGCCATCATGTACCCCTTCTGACCTCATATATTAGGGGGCATTTGTTATAGCTCCAAATCTCACTATTATGGTTTGTGATGCTGCACTCATGTCCTAGGGCAACCCCTCCTTCCAGACCTGGTCCAAAATCTAAAAAACAGTGTTTTATTCCCTGTACGTGACATTGCCTTGAGTTAAACGCATGTGTACGTGGGTTCATATATACCCAACCCGCGTATATGTATTAAAACACTTAAAAAAATATAAAACTCCTTATTTTCGGGTGGAGATCGCGGGTTTTACCTGCTGATCACCTGTTAGTGCCCGTGGCCTCAACTGTTCCCAACCATTCCTAACTAAAAACTACTTTGGAATTGGTATAAAAAGACACCAAAGGGAAGGCCTAAGGGAGGAGAGAATATAGAGAAAGGTTATTATACTGAGATTTCCCCTGATCAGGTCTGAAGACCCTTGTGCCTTCTGCACTTCCCCCATTTTGTACAGGAAACCCTTGTTCCCTTGTGATTGGATGTTCATCCCTTAGTTATGACATCTTGGTTGGAGTGAGTATTGGAAGGTGACCTACTAGAGGCTTGAGGCGGGACGGATCCAGAAGGAGGCTGAACTTTGAGCCTGCAGAAGTGGTTCAGGTGATATTGCTCTTTTTTGTACTATTCTATTTGTCTAATAAAGAAACACGTCTTGTTCCCGATATGCTTCTTTCTTTATGTTAATGATGTTCATGTTTGAATTTCATGTATGAATGGATGTCTAAAAGTTTATAAATAACTCCTTTCTTGTATAACATAAAGATGATTTTCATGTGAATCTTTGTCCATATACTGCTGCATTCCTTGGAATTGTTGTTTTTGCAGGGCAAAGGAGTGGAAGGGACGTGAAGAAGGGTTTGCACCCTTGAGGAACTACCCGAACGTAGGACCTGAGGTATGTCCTTCTCACCTTAGAAATAGCTTTTTCTAGCATAATGGTTGTGTGTGTGCATGTTTCTTGATTTAGACAACTTTCAGTCTGCTAGGGTTCCACCCAAGAGCCTTAGGGGATAAAATCCCGCAACACTTTTCTCCCCCCTTTTGCAGTAAAAGAACCTAGACACATTTACATTGCACACTCACTAGGCACACTCACATTGATTTTCAAAGGTACCATTGCAACACTGTCATGTGCTGATAGCTTTAGCAGAGGTAAATCTCTAAGTATTTAGAAATTGGGCCATCATACCGGATGGGACTCCTACACTAAATGGTGTGAGGTTTAATTGGGACCTCATATTGGGGAGATCCCCTGAATGTTGGCAAATCAAACACCATCAACATCTTTGGTGATAGGAGGGTCGTCAATATTTTATGGTTGATTGTACCGCCGATCCCACTCATCCATTCTCTGGTCAAGGCAGTAACATTCATTCCCTCTCCCCTACTCGTAACTCTGAAGTTGGTAATTCCTCACCGCTCATCCCTGAATGTGAAATCTCATACCATCAAATTTGGGCTCTCTATCCCATCACCCGTCAATTTTCAAAAGTTGTTGACTAATTCTAGGAGTGTTCATTCTTCCATATTCTCAAAATAAGAACACGACTACCCCCGCTGGAGTAGTAGTTATATCTATTGAAGAAGTGATCCTTTCCACTCTTGAGTAGCTAGAAGAAGTTGTGGATAAGGAAGAAGAACCTACACTCTTTTAAGGAGAAGAAGAAGTTCACCCCTAGCTCTTGGATTCAAATTCTGGCGGAGGAGGAAGAGGGGAAGGAAACGAAGGAGACGGAGAAGAAGAGGAGGAAACAACAGACTCAGAAGAGGAATCATCAGATTTGGAAGAGGAAGAGGAAGGAAATGAAGAAGATGACATGGTAGACCAAAATCTGGATTGGATAGCTCAGGGCCTATTGGCACTTCGAGGTGTCCTACACAAGATTCCAAGACACGTGGAGAAGCTCTTAACGAAATATGACCCTGCCAAGACAGTGAAGGAAAAAGATCACTTAGACAATTTCTACCTACATCTGCAGACATCGAGGTATGTTATGATGATGTTATATGTAGACTATTTCCATCTACCTTGGATGGTAAAGTAGTTGTATGGTATCACATCGTTCCTCTTGTTAGGTTCTTATACCAATAAGAGTCATAATTTTGAATGACTAAGGTGAAACCTTGTAATATTGTACATACCTTTGCTTTCTGTAAATGTTTTCCATAATAAAAAATAAAAAATATAAAGAGGGTATGTCCTAAAAAATAATCAAAGGAGAAAAAGAATGGAAAAGGTCAAAAAATGAAAATATGTGAACCCGAAAAGACAAAAAGAGACCATGAAAGTGAGAAAGTCAAAATGCCACTACTATTTACTTTTATGCATAATAAATGATTGCGTGCAGCTTGTAATTCATGCCACAATCCATGATAGTCAAATTTTTTAAGCTTGGCTATTTCATGTTTTAAATTTTATGTTTATAAGTTAGAGAATAAAATCTAACCAAACAGTGTAATTGTGGCATATCATTAGATAGGTAGAGTAATTAAAAGGAGCTCATCAGTTTAATTTGACCCCTTGGATGATATACAAATAGAATTAGATAGTTTACTTTGTAAAGAAAATAAAAAGATTGATAAGGGTTTGCTAGCCTAAATGCACCCAAATAAAATGAAGAAAAAATGGTAGAATGAGTAAGTAGTAGAAAGGTTGCAGAAATATTATGCAACTATACAAAAGCACTTATGTCATTGTTTCAAATGCATCTTTCAAATATGCATAAGAAGTAAACAAAGCACAGTGGTTCACAATATGGTTTATTTAACATCCTTTCATTCATTTCACCCCTTTACTTCACTAATTCCCCATAAATAAGTTCTAGTGCTTAAAATCCTTTAAGTCAAAGGGGCTCAAAGAATTTCTTTGACTTTTGGAGGGAACAGACCCTTGGCTTGATGACTTATGGGCATATGTGCTAGAATCCCCTTCATAAAAACACATTCCCCTATCATTTCCCCTCATTTCTCTAATAAAATCACACTTTCTTATGATAGACACCTTTTACCTAGGAAAAGTGACTCACCCCCATGTCAGTCCTATTTCACCAAAAAACCCACTAAGAATTTTTATCCAAGTGTAAATCAAAACGTGCAATCGCATACACTTAACCCCTTCTCCTTAAGAAAATCCACTTCGCCATCACTTTCATATTAATTAAATTAACTTTATTATATAAAATTCCTGAAAAAACCCATTGGCCCATATATGTTTAACTCCTTTATATAAATTAATCATGCCCCTTAGTTTATTTATAAACTATATGACTACCCCATCTCCCACAAAATATATTAAAACCCCGCCCTTAGTCCTTAATCCTATATTAAAGTGCCCCCGATGAGATTAAGTTTTAATTTAATCCTATACCACTAGTGATTAGACCCATGGTCCCCCGAAAAACTTTTTGTGTAAATCGTTGTGCAACTCCATCGCCCGACTCCCGTACGATCTCCCTCCCTCCCCATCCTATGGCTCACATCCATATCGGTCCGGCCCGATGTCCATCCTTTACCCGCCCGATAAGGTGGTTTTCCCCGACCCCCAAAATGCTACATGTCACACACTCGACTAGATCAGGTGAGCCCCCCTCAAAACCACTTCCCTCTCAAAAGCGGTGCGATGACCCCATTAAACCACCTTCCAGTATAACTGAAAACACTGCCCATTATTCATCAATTAATGAACCCACCAAAATTAACATTTTTTCTATATAAGCCCAATTACCCCTCTTTTCACTCTTTTCACGCATTTTCTATTGAGAACTCAGAAAGTCGTTGTGACCCCTGCAAATAGAGAATTTGCTCATAGACCTCTGCCATTGCTCCATAGACGCTGCAGATAGCCCAACTCATTCATCAATCCGTACCAGAACCGTACAAACCTCTGCAGCTGCCATAAACCACCATTTACAGTCAATTTCGCCCAATTCCAGGTATTTAACCGTGGAATACCAACTCCATTGTCAAATTCCAAGTAAATTCACCCTAATAGCACGGTTAATTAAGTAAAAAAAGATCAAATTTTACTTTAATTTTAACACTCTGAACCATAACCATCTGTACGAACTCCATTTACCTAAAACCCTCTAAAAGTCCCAAGAACCTTTGTTGAAACCCCCAGAGCGTAATTCAAATCCACAAGAACTGAATTATGGCTACCCCCATCGTCATGGACGTTAGACCAATTACAACTCCACACCTAGACTTGGACCACCTTCCCCTGGCCGATAGATACTTCCAAATAAAAGATACTACTGCCCTAGAGCCCCTGCTCAAAGTGCATTGTCAAAGTAGGGATAGATACCTTAACCATGCTGATGAGATTGGACTTTGGGAGTCAAATTTGCCCAAATACAAGTTCCCTCAAGTTCACATCTTTCCAAAAATCATTCATATGTGCTATGCATGCTATGTCCCCAGCCATAGAACCATAATTTCTTATGAACAAAAGGTCCTTTTCACTATCACAACTGAGTCCATTAATGAAATGATGTAGTTCCAACCAAGGCCAAACCTAACTCCACTCTCAGTTGGAGACCTGTTAGACCAATATCCCAAGCTTAGCCCTACAAAATTGGCCCAATTGTTCCAAACCTTCATTAGGGAGGAAAAACACATCCCTAAGGAGCCCCCTCCATATGTAGCAGCTATTTTCTCTCCATGGGGCCAGAACATTGTAGCTATGATATCATGTGTGTTAGGTTACACCACAAGTGAGTACATTGATGAAATTATCTTTGCTTTCATGTCCATCTATACTCCAGGACAACCTCCTGCCACCATATATGACTTTGCCACATTTATAGCTCTTAGAATGCAAGAGCAGTTCACAAGAATGGGAAATGAGAGGGTGTTCAAATACTCCTCTGTATTATACCATCTATTTTTGTACTATCAATTGGATAAGTTTCCTTTCACTCTCCAAAAGCTTGACACCAGGGGCTAGCAGGGATCTGTTATCTTTTGGACCCCACTCTTCCATGAGTTTAGATCACCTTATACACGCTCTGACTTCATAGACTATTTTGTTCATCCAATCATGATTATGCTCACTGGGAATCCTCCACCTAGGATAAGCCCAGAGATAAAGAGATTCCTCTAGCTTTCCAATCAAACCAAAGTGGGTGATTGGCACCTTTACCAAAACCACACAGAAATCAGAATATATGGTTGCCTACTTGCACCATATAAGTTGCCAAGATACCTTCCCATGAGGTTGTTTGCCTTAGAATATTACAGACAGATCATCAATGCAGATGAATTTAACTTTGTCAATGCCAAGAAGAAGGCTAATTTCAAAATCAAAGATCAATTAGGTCCCTTCATAAGCAATTCCAGAGAGGCAGGGAAAGAGGCAGACTTAATCCTGCAAAGAATGAAATTCCAAAGGAGTTTTGTATGGAGATATGTGTTTAGTCAATTTAGTATGTCCTAAATTGCTACATTAGTTATCAATCCGAGAGTCATAAACTGATGAAGTGTGGCGCACTATATGTGCAAGATAACCTCTTTCTTACTTTTATTGTTTTCAATTTTATTTTGTTTTGGGGTTTTCTCTTTGTTCATCTCCTAATGTGAATGAAAATCCTATTCCTAAGTTTTAAGAATACTTTACAAGGCAAGTATGGATATAGATTTAAGACAAGGTTTTATGTCCCTTATGATAACTTCCAGAGCTTAACACTTCAAAGGATCTCAAAACATACTAGTGATGAAATTAGTACTTGAACAGAAATGTAAATGTGCAGCTATTCAAATCAAACAAATGATGAACTACAGATCATGAAATCACTGTCTCTGCTGCTCATCTAAATACAGAAATAAAAGTTAAACTATTGCACTCAAACAAACCAAAAATTGCATACTAATGAAAGTAAGATCAATTGACTTCATGTATAATCCGATAGCTTACCAAGTAGCTTTTCGGGGTTAATCCATGGCTTTGGAGATAACGTCAAATATCATGAAGAATTGATATCTAAATTACCTACTTGCAAATGAAAATAAAATCAAGTCACTCCACTTATAATCCAATAGCTCACCAAGTAGCTTTTCGGGGTTAAGCCATGGCTCTGCAGATAACGTTAATAACATGGAGAACCCGATATCTAATTGCAAAAATGAAAGTAAAATCAAATCACTTCACTCATAATCCGATAGCTCGCAAAGTAGCTTTTCGGGGTTAAGCCATGGCTCTAGAGATAACGTCAAACGTCATGAAGAACCTGATATCTAGTTGCAAAAATGAAACTAAAATCAAATCACTTCACTCATAATCTAATAGCTTGACAAGTAGCTTTTCGGGGTTAAGCCATGGCTCTGGAGATAACGTTAAATGACATGAAGAATTTGATATCTAAACCAACTAACAACAACAAATAAATAAGAGTGAAATCAAAGCATAACTGCAATTGAAAAGCAAAAAAAACAAAGTCAACAGAGAGGCCAATCTCATGTCACTATTCATTGCAAAAAATTATATAAAAACGCTCGAGCATAACCTATCCTGAAACACACTGATCAGTATTAGCAAAAATATACAATACTGGAAAATCATGTACAGGAATGAAATATTAACACCATAACTGAATTATGAAATATATACAGCTGAATAAGCTATGAAATATCTACGATGAAAATGAGAAGACAATACATGAAGACTTTATAAAAATAAAGAAACAAAACCTCAGCCAGTAGGGGCCCTCTGCACGGCCTTGGTTAACACGCTGTCAATCTGAAATTACACTCATTTAGTCATAAGAAACAGGGTTTTTTATATTGCAAAACAGAGGAAGGACCCTCTCGTTACAATAGCAAGACCAATGTTACGGCAACAGTACATAAACTAATAGAAAGACTATATCAAAAACTAGCTACATGCATTTGCAAACACGTTATTTATAAAGGAAATTACATAACCGTTTTTTTATGAAAACCCTTCAACAGAGGACACGTAAAAAGACAGAACCCGTGAGCTTAGCGTCTTGGTTGCCATGATCATTCAATCTACAGAAATGGATGTTGGATTTGCATTGTAAAGACGGTCTACAGCTGTCAAAATGGATCCACGGATCTAGGAACGGTCTCGGACCTTTCATGTGCTAAAAACAGAGACCTGTTTGTTGTAGAACTCCATGTTTGACCGTCATTTGACCAAGGCTTTCCTTTGTGAATTTGGCTGAACAGATAGGACCTGGTCCATGTCCAGATCATTCCTGAACTTCCCACGTGCCTTGTTTTACTTGACGACACCTGTAACCTATAGATCAATAAAAATAGCTGCGAAATCTCGAGTCAGCTGCAGAAAGATGCTGTAGTTTGCAACTGATGAGCAAAATCTAAGTCAAATAGCAAACACAAAAATGTAGTTAGAAAACCACTTAAATGCACTCTTAGAATCACTATGTAATGATCTTTGATAGCTTATGAGGCACTGGTGAAGGGAAAAAGGTCTAGGAAAGTGTGTAGAAGAGAGGTAGTTTTAGGGCTCAACAATATGACCCTTTGGAATTCATTACCAAGAAAAGGCAAAAGGTCAAGCTAGGACCTTTCATCCACCACCCCGTACCAAAAATAGAGGCATATGCAAATCAAACAAAATGGGTGGAAGTCACTTTAGTAGATAGAGACAACACAAGAGTAGATGTAGAAAATGCTCTGATTGATTTGGAAATGCAACTTGATGAGAGCACTTTCCTACAAGTACCAGAAGAGCAAGAAAGAGCCATGAGCACCCATCCAATCATGCAGACTCCTCAGGATGAGGAAAAGGCTCCAAAAAGAAACAGAGAGGGAGCTTCCACTTCAGGAATGGACACCTCGAATTTGCAACAGGGAACAAGCAAGAGGTAAAGGCTCAATCCATCCTCTGAACAAGAATACATTGAACAATCAGCATAGGTTACCAACACAGAAGTAGAAAGAAGTAGGCCTACTACTCCATCTGAAGGTGTGCAAGAGCCTTCCACATCACAAACTCGGATGTTGGAAAGGCAGCTTGGTGTGCAAGTATCTTCCTTCAGCAGGCCTGCTGATAAAGACCATGACATAAAATACAGGTAAAAGGAAATCAAAGCGAGAAATGAGAGGCTTAAGGCCCAAACACATGCTCAATACCTGAAGTTGACTCCTACAAATCAAACAAGGCTAATGTTAGCCTTTGACATTAAAGAGAAAAAGTTTCATATGTCTTTCATCAAACCTACAACACAGTAGCCCAAGACAGCATCTGATTTCAAAAGGGTTGACTCTGAAGTGCTGGTAAGGGATATTCATCCCATAGACCAAATTTAATTGCATAAACAGGCTGGAGAGATGATATACTCCACCCTGACAGGTAAAGCCATAGCTTCCCATCAGCTACAAAACTCTTTGAACAACATTTCGGCATAATTTTAGTTAGAGAAGGCCTCCTCACAGGCCAAGGATACCAGGATCAAGTCCTTAGAGGACTTAGTGATTGAATTGGGACACAATCCCAAGGATATAAAAGCTACAAATCAGCTTATAAAGAAGAAAAACAATGATATTGCTGCACTTAAGAGGCAATTAAAAATACCCCATCTACAACATCCTCAAACTCTAGAAGTCTTAGAGAGCCAAACCAGACATGAGGAGTTGATGGACTTGGTCCTAAAGCTAAATGATCAATTAAATGAGACAGAAAAGGAGTTGGACGCTTTAATTCAATTGAAGCAAAGCGACTTGGCCACAACTTCTAAAGATGTCATCCCTACAGTATCCACAGTAGTCCCTTCTACACTAACAACTTCACTGGCACCTACAACTCCACCTACCACAGCATTGCCAGTCATAGCAGAATCTAAAACAACAGGTGCATCAAGAGAGAAAGCATTAGAATTAGTAAAATACATGGAAGAGATGTCTATCTAGGCTACAAAAATGAACAGGCTAAGAGAAAAGGTGGCAATTTTGGAAACTAACTACAAACTTGCCCAGCTTAAGCAAAAGGAAGAAGCACAAAAGACCCAAAGAATGAGTGAATGAATCAAAGTCTTAGAGAAAGACTTAACATTGGAGAATCCCCTTGGGAAAATCAAGGGAATTTTGTGGGACAATATCATTGACTCCGTCAAATATATTTGGCCATCAATTCAAGTTAATTTTTAGCAGAAAGAATTAGTAAAGATAGCTACAGAAGCTATCCAAAAGGTCGAAGAAGAATTAGGAAACAGGCATGAGGATGCCAATAGACTCATCCACTTCCTCAACAACAAAAATAGGTATGAGCTCCAAGAACTCAATATAGAAGATAGAATGAAGACCATTTTGGAAATAAGGAAGGTCATTTCAAAAGGAACCTTATGCTTAACTTAGAAGAAAAGTGCCACAACATGCAGGTAGCCATTGATAGGTTCATGGCTAAATTCCAAATTTTGAGGCAGAAAAGTCTGCCCAATCCATTAGTTATTAATGATAAACTTATGACACAGCTGGACTATGATAACAGACGCAGACAGTTGGCTAAGGAACAAGCAAGCACTTCATCCATAAAAGCACTACCAACAGGCAAAGTTTCGTACAACACATCTACGAACTTGTTTTTCCTTGAACATGAGATAAAACACTTGTTCCTCACCAAGCCCAATTTTTCGAAGTATACTGAAGCTAACAAGATCTATAGGAGGATGATGAATGTAAAATTACCTAATGCAGAATGGTGGGAGACAATGACTGATTTACTGTGATTAATCTACAGCAAAAAGTTACTACACAGTAAAAAT
The DNA here is from genome assembly GCA_000404065.3 of Pinus taeda. Classification (NCBI taxonomy): domain Eukaryota; kingdom Viridiplantae; phylum Streptophyta; class Pinopsida; order Pinales; family Pinaceae; genus Pinus; species Pinus taeda. The sequence goes on along the minus strand of APFE031143644.1, from coordinate 132,967 downwards.
GAAAGCAGCCAAGTAAACAGATGAAAACAGGGTAGCATAGTAAAAGAGTATCAGGTGAAAGATCAAAATTGTAGAAGATTCCAGCGTGAAAGATTACAACTACAAGCTAGCATAAAGGGCTACAAATCCAACCATAAAAGCCAGCAGCACCAAATAAAAAGGGACATCATGAAATAATAGTTTATGTATAAATACTTCACAATTAGAAGTATGTAGTGGGGATTCTTAGACATTTCTATAGACTTTCTTGATCAAAAACTGTAAGCTATTGTATCACTGTTTGGACCAGCAAGCTAGATTAATGAATAAAGCCAAGACATTTCACAGGATTCATGAGTAGTGTGAAGTACAGACAAATATTTTCTCTTGTGTTGTTATCTTTCTTTAAAAGTTTTTCCATAATATTTAATGTATCTGAAATTTGAATGCCATAATATGGAATGGTATCTCAAAATTTGCTTCATCGCACTTTGTTTTAACTATTATGCATTTTAATGTTTTCTGCTAATTATCTAAGTTAAGGAATTCTTGATTGCTCCTTAGTCTATGTAGTTTCCCTCTGATCTATAGTAAATGATTCTTAATTGCCCTTTGCTCATGATTAACCTTTGTCCCTCATTTTAATCCCAGTTTGAGAATTCTTAAATTCTCTCTCACCCTGGTTAAGATCATTTCACCTATCCGACCTAAAGACCTATACTTCACTCTGCTAGCTTGCCCTTTGAACACTCTGTTTAATGAATTAATCTCAGTTCTGCTATCCTTCTTTGAATCCATAGCCAAATGGTCCAGAGACTTCATTTTATCCATTTGTTTTAAGGATTCCACCATCCAACCTTCAATACAAATCAAAACCCCCTAAACTTTAAGAACTAGCCTAAAATCCCAACAAACAAAGCTAAATCATATAGAGAGAGCCCAGTCTGAGTCATAGGTTGGCTAGAGCCTATACTTAAAAGATTGGTTTGTGGTTACCTCGGTCCTTTCCTTCTTCTGATAACTTCTAGGGAAAATTCTGAGTGATAACACCTCCAAATTCCATCTAGAATTGGAGGGCATTCAAAAGGATATTTCTTGAGAAATTTGTTGAAGATAAAACCCTTTCCATGTCACTGAAGGATTTGGGTAGTCTCAAGATGGAGTAGAAAGAAAAGGTCAAAGATTTAAATCAGAGGTTCAATCGTATTTTGAACAAGTTCTCGAACAATAAAAACCCTCATGACTCCATCACTATTGATTACTACACTTTTGCCTTGCCAACTAGTATTGCATAGTTTGTCAAGCGAGCTTCGAAACTAGCTTTAACAGAAAACTATGAAGAGGCTATTCTCGTAGAGAAGGACATGCGCTTTATTGGAGTCATCACAGAACATGAACCCACTAAGGACTTCAAAGACGTAGGTAAGAGGTCTCAGACCTCTATGAGAAAGGCCAAGGAAAAGGAAGCAAACTATATTAAGATCCTTACTCGTCTCGTTAGGTCCCTAGCCACCGAAATAGATGAACTAAAATACAGGACTAGCGAGACCACGTTGAGTAGTAGACCCCCTAGGTACCCGCAGAGTAAGAACGTAGCTTCCAGCAGCAGCAATATGTAGCTGACCAAATCTCCGCAGAGCTCCAACATGGTTTTGAACATTGAGAAAATCAGCACAGATTCACACTGCATACTCCACCATGAACATCATTCGGAAATAAAAAAACATGCCTAGAATGGAACCATGGAATGAGTAGTATTGTTACATAGTTGTTTGACAAGGTGATGGTTGATTAACAACTGGAGCCTGATGAAGAAGAAGAAGTTGCTACAGCTGATGAAGCTCCAAGCACTGGGCATATATTAAACATGCTTTTGGGTGATTTAATTGTGAGTTAAATCCCTCTCATTAAATTGTCAACCCGGGGTTCGTGAACTGATGAGGTATACATGTACTCTATGTACTAGGTGATTATTTCTCATAATATATGAATCTAATGCAAGAAACTTAAAACTAATGACAAATTAAATTAAATCAATACAATCCGAACATAAAGAAATTGAATCAATCTTAACAAAACAACATGAATCAAAATAACATGAAAGAAACTAAACTAAATTTGCATAAATGAAACCACACTTGCTTGAACTAAAAATTACACTTGTTGAATTGAAAATCACACTTGCTTAAAATGAAAATCACATTTGCTAAATTGAAAATATCACTTGCTTAAAATGAAAATCACACTTGTTGAATTGAAAATCACACTTTCTTAAAATGAAAATAAATGAAATAACATAATTACACAATGTTGCCAATACGTACAACAATTGAAAAAGGTGTGCAAACTATGATTGATGGGGATCCTCCACTCCTCAGCAAACACATCGAACGATTATCAAATCTTGGAGATTAAAACAGCAATATGTATTCCTTAAAATGAAGTTGGAGAAAATATCCAAAGATATGACAATGATTCAACTCTCTTCTTCTCTATCCTTACTTTACAAATTACAGTTTTTTGTATGGAACTTTGAACTTTTTTCTATGAAGGATGCACTCCTATTTATACAAAACTTTAAGATAACTAATCAATAAATATAGATCCTCAAATCTCTCCTAAATCCACATTTATCTCTTGTGATTACCATCAATCACCTAAAAATATGAGATACAAATCCTCTCAAAATTCTCTCCTAGTTTTGATAGGAGACACTTATCATAACATTCATGATTCTTATCCTTTGAATGTACTTAGTCAATGATCCAAATCTTCTACAATTATTCCACAAATATTCATGAGTTGGAATTGAAATTTGAATTTGTGGTTGAGTAGCCAAAGAAAACCCTTCTAGAATCTTCAAATAGACCTGCAATATCATAAAACTCATAGCACTTTTAGATATATGTGAAAACATGTTAATTTCCTAATATTTAATCATAAATTCTCTTAAAATACTTAAAATAAATTACTTGGAAAATAATAATGATAAACCCATATGATCATGAAAATGGTTATTAATGTAGGGTTATGGAGCTACAGAATATGGTAAAGAGTTACAGAATATGGTAAAATGATGGAACTGAGGGTAAAAGAGGATGACATTTTGGATGCCCAACATTTTCCCCCAAATGAAGTTATTTCATGTCCTCATGAAACTTTTCATTGATTCCCTTAATCATAAGTTGATCTTCTTGAAATGTTTTGCTTCTATATGAACTTTCGTTTTGTATTGATTCTCTTTTAACTTTGCATAATCATATCATTTGATAACTTTATTCTCTTTGCAAAGTGTACTTTGAAAGACATTTGATTGCAACTTATTTTTTATGGTTGGTTCTTGTGTGACAACAAATTTTTTATGAGTATTGGGTCTTGTGTAAAAAAACTTTTCTTATTTTTGTTGCACCAAAATACTTGAAAACATTGAGAATTCCTTTTTAAGGCCCCATAGTGGTTGCAAACCATTTAATGTGTTTATCAATTGATCATTGCAAAACATTTAAACTTTTGGAATCACAATGCAATAAAAATAGTTGAATGGGAAAAATATGTTGGTTAGGATGAAATGAAATGTTACATGTGAATATGAATTGATATCCCTTCCCCCCAACTAAAGGTGTTTTCAGTTTTTGGAAAATGAGAAAGGGAATATAAATGCGGTGAGGGATTTTCCAAAATCATAATTTCAACATTTAAGGAATTACATGATTAAAGATTAGAAAACAACATACCTTTAGCTACCTGAAAAGTGGACAAGCTATATATATAGAAGAGTGTGGTTGTTGCTGCTGGATCATGGAATGTGAAGTAAAAGAACCTTATCTGCTTCTTTTTTTCTTTTTTTTCCTCTTGGTTGTATGAATAGAGGATAAATCTTATCTGAAATTGGAATCTTTATTACTACACCTGTTGAATTCTGAGTTGAGTCATGTTGCAAGCTACTGAAATCATATAACCTTCATTCATTGCCACTTAGTGGCATAATTCTTATCTATGTGAATAGATGTGTCAATGTTGAACATAGAAAAGAAATTGGTGGATTACTAGCCATTAATGAATTCCATTAACCAACACATCATTAATGTCAATGAGAGCCAAGATGCATAACTACATGTTACTAGGTATGAATAGATGTGTCGTAGTCGAGTCACCTAGAAGATTCAATAAACAGGGGACATTAATGTATTCCCATTGTTTATTGGCGAGAGAACTTTCAATTAAGGCATGTAAGCCTCAAGGTACTTAAAATATCTCTAGTCTTGATCTCAGATGATGTGTCAGAGTCGATGGGTCAAGACTTTTTGTATTCAAGCTTCTGTGATCCATAATGAATTAAGTAAAGTCTTTCAGTAGAAATCAGATAAGAGAAATTTTTTGTCGATCCATTTCTAACCAACAAGTGTGGTTCATCATCGGGACTTAATGAATCCCCCATCATCTAACGCGGGTGTAAAATAAGAATTTTAAAGACCATAGATGAAAGATTTGCATTATGAAGAAAGTTTTATTTGACAGAAAGGAAGAGGAAAATGGGGTGAATCAGCTTTGTAAGGGAGATGAATGACGTTATTTTTGGGTTAAGGATGGGTGAAAATGAGGAAGGAAAGTATAAATATTGCAAAGGGAAAATTATTTTTGAAATTATGGTTTGGCAGTAGGGAGATGAAAATTTATGGATCGATTGTAGGCTTAGAATGAGTAGCAATGGTAAAATTGGTATCTGAGAGGCCTTGTTTAGTAGCAATGGTGTAATGGATCTGACTTGAAATGGAATGAACATGTTCTTCTGAAAGAAACTTGGTATTTAAAAGGAAATCGAGCATATAGTGATCTTCTTTCATTGTCCTGGAGCCTGCAAAAACTCAACACTTTTCTGCAATAAAATGTAATACTATCGAAAGAGAGAGAAAGGTGATTAGTCTCTCTTCATTTTATATATACACACCAAAAAAATCAGAAATAGTACTAATAGAACAAATTCAAGGAATAAAATTTTAAATGCACTTTTACCTGTTTGGAAAGTGGTACCTTGGACTACCTATTGATATTTTCTTGGTAACTTCTTCCTTTTTTTACTGTCTCAAATGTTGATGAAAAATCTCTCATTGTGTAATTTTTTTTTAGATCTTTCCAACAACATTTGAATCATCAAAAATTGATGTAATATGAAAGAGTTATGATTATTTGAATTTTTTATGAAAGAGGAAAGAAATTGTGCATGGGTGCCACATGGCAACACCAGGGAGTGCCATGTAGATGCTGAAGTGGGCAGATGACATGGCATGCAGACGTGGCGAGATGACTATTCAAGATGACATGTGATCTAAATTGGAGAAGACTAGTAATTTTGTGCTAACTCCCCATTCATAAATAAACCCAAGATGCTTATCATTTTCTTTTCAAATTCTTAACGATTCAAAAACTTTTGCAATTAACAGATTCCCATGAGAGTTTCTTATGTAAATGTTATAGACAATTTAACATAAAAACATATGTTGAACATCAGCAATATAACATCAATGAACATCAATATACAACACACAACAAGAACATGATAAAGGAGTTCACCCCTCCTGAGCTACGTCTCCTTGGTCCAGCTTCCAATGGCTTGGGCCTCTCTATTATACTCAAATTACATCAAAAGTGTGTTTACAATGCTTAGATGCCTCTTAAACATGTCTCAAGGAGTTCAGAATCCTCAAAAATGGCCATATAGCCTCTTTTTGCATCCAATTTGGATAAGAACTAAAGAAGTCATGACTTCTCACAGTTTCTCCACTAATTGTTCCACAAAATGCTCCAAAACTAACCAAAACCCCTTTTCCGCTCCAAAATTCGCTAAGGAAGCAAAAATTTCACCGCACCACGGGCCATATCCTGTCGGCCATATTGCAATCGCAATCGAATAAGTTGTGGGCTCTTAACATAGCGAAATGTTGATATGCGGTGTTGCGGACCCGACAGGTTAATTAATTGCAACTTATAATATCCCACGTCCGAAACCTCCCACTTATTGCAATCGGCAAGTTCAACACCCGAAGTTTTTGTTACACGAAAACACTGCAATTGCGGATCTGCTGGGAATTTAAATTGTGGCATATAATATTATCAAGTTCGGGTTCTATCGCTATCGGAAATCCACTACGCCGGGGTCGATTCTTGTTGCCGATGCGATTGCAATATGCGATCGCATCGCATCGCAACCGTGAACTTGCTGGGGGCCGATTTGTAACAACAAAACAATTACAGCTGCAATATGTGATTTTCGATATGCGATTTGCGAGGGCCAATGGTGGGCTACCACTTGGTGCCTCCTTATTTGCTGAAGACTTGCCACATCATCCCAATCCTACCATGTAGGCAAGTCAAACCTAAACTTTGACTTGCTCTAACTTCTACATACGAACTCAGATTTGAGTTATGTTCACACCGTTGGATTCAGAATGACAAGCTCTTCAATCTGAAGTTGAGTTTGACAAGATTCTGACACTTTGATTTTTGAGCATAATTCTGAGCACCTGATCACTCCTACTGGAAGCCTTTTGGACCCCAAAAGGATCACTTTCAGTTATTGAACAGATGAGGGTATTGTTCCCTCACCTTCCCCACTTCAATCCATTTGGCCTTTGATTGATGTGTACCTTTGAGACCGCCCAAAGATAATCAATACTTCCCCTTTTAGTTGTCCTTGTCCTTCTGTCAAGTATAGTGTCTTGCTGAAGAAAAACAAGGTATTCTGGAGAAAATTCTTCAATATATGGAATTTGAACGTTCTCTCCTTGATCTTGAATCAAATGAGGTTCATACAATCTCAAATTTTCAACATTAACAATGGAATATATTTGCATATATGAAGGCAAATCAAGCTTGAAAGCATTATTACCAATCTTTTCCAGAATTTTAAATGGACCATAACAAATTGGTTTCAACTTTTTACCTTCACCTTGAAGCCTTTCCTTGCTGATGTATAGCCAACATTCGTCAACTACTTGAAACTGATGATCCACATGACGTTTATGATGCCTTGCCTTATCCTTTCCTTGACTCATTTCTAGTTGTTCTTGAACTGTTTGGTGAATTAACTGAATTTGCTCAATGAATTTCTTTGCCCTGTCTATGTCACTATGTACATATACAACTACATATTTCTTAAAGATGAAATCCAAAGGCGTTTTAGGAAAATAACCAAGACATGCCTCAAAAGGCGAAGTTAGAGTAGAAGAGTGTTTTGCTCAGTTGTAAGCATGTTGAATATAATTCAACGGTTCATCCCGCAACTTAGGATGTTTGCTACAATGTCCTCTTAGCAAATGAATTATTGTCTTGTTTACCACTTCAATTTGATCATATGTTTGCGGATGGAAGGTTGTACTTTTCTTCAACTTGTTGTCTATCAAGTTCCATAAACTCGACCAAAAATTCCCAACAAATCGAGAATCAAGATCACTTACAATAGAAGTAGGCAATCCAAAATGAACCCATACATTTTAAAAGAAAATTTTAGTTGTTTGTTCAGCTGTAATTTGATTTTCACAAGGCATTAATATGCACATCTTGCTGATCCTATCCATAACCACATACAAATAATCATGACCTTTCCTTGACAAAGGAAGACCTCCTACAAAATCCATAGAAACACTTTCCCATGGTCTTGAAGGCACTAGAAGTGGTGTGTACAATCCTAGTTTCCTATTACTAGGCTTACTGACTGCACACAATGAACAACCTCTTATAAAATGTGACACACTTTCAAGCGTACAAGGCCAATAAAAATACCTCTAAAGATTTTCCACTGTTTTACTTACACCGAAATGTCCAGCAATAAGAGAAGTGTGCACTTCCCTTGTCACATTTACTCTCTCTCCCTATGGAACACAAAGTTTTCCCAAAATATACAAAGGATTATCATGTACATGGCAGTCTAATTCCTCAACTTGGTGGCCTTGACTCAAGTTTAAATAAACCTCTTTAAAGTCAACATCCTGTGTGCATTGTTCAACATAACTTTCAGTCAAAACATAATTATTCTTGAGTAAAATGGTTGCATTTACAATCGTTCTAGAAAGCATATCAACAACTCTGTTATATATACCTTTCTTGTACCTAATTACCAAGTGGAATAACTATGAAAATCCCATCCAACAAAAGTTCCTTGACTGCTGCAATTTGGTTTGAGATCGCGGATATTGTAGAGGCTGATGATTGGTGTGAATAATGGTTTCTTTTCCCATCAAATAATGCTTCCATTTCTTCACACTTTATACCAATGTGTAAAGCTCTTTATCATCCATAGGATATTTTATAACAGCAACATTAAAAATCTTAGAATGAAATGAAATGGGATTACCATGTTGTAAAAGAATTGCAGCCATGGCTTAGTCACTTGCATTTGTCTGTATTTCAAAGGGTTGTTTCAAATCTGGCAATGCCAAAACTAGGGTTGAATTGATCTTTTGTTTAAAAGCATCAAATGCTTTTTTTGTTGCCTCCCCACTAGAAGACAACCTTCACGTTGGTTAACGCATGTAGTGGAGCTGCTATGGAGGAGAAATTGGAAATGAACTTCCTCCAATACTACGTTGCTCCTAGAAAATTCCTTACTTCTGTAACTGTTGCACAAAAATTGTCACTTTGACATTCTGCAATCAATATGAGTCTATCACCACTCATACTTACCTCCTTTGCAAGTCTTAAAGCTCAATTCTTCATATCAAGCTTTGAAAATAAGAGAAAGACCTTAAAAATCTCTAAAACTCCGGTTTCACACTTTCTCTTAGCATTACTTGTGGTACCGCACCCATTGGTCATGTCTCCTGCGCACCTGACCGCTCTGTCTCTGTGTTATGGGTGCAAACCCCTATAAAAGTCAAAAAGCACAAGTTTATTCTTAAAACTCACTTTGAGTCATTTCTTGAAGCTTCTAGAGAGAATCTTGAGCTAGCAACTTCACTCCTTGAGGGTTCATGCATCCCATACCTTAAGGAGCTAACCCCTTGATGTGAGGAGCTTATCCCTTTGAAGGAGGACTCTATCCCTTCAATGGTGGACTTGTAACCTCCTTCCTTTGC
>APFE031143644.1:111031-123897 GCA_000404065.3 Pinus taeda | reverse complement strand
AGTAGAGGAGATTCCTGCTTGGACCCTGGGAAGAGCTTGTATAGCATCAAGGCACCAAGGTTGTAAAGTTCTTCTATTTCAAAGTTAATACAATCAAGTTTATTTTTCTCAATAAGTTGTGTCTTATGGTTTATTTCATGAATTCCTTGATCATCATGATGAATATGATTTATTATTTTAGCTATGCAGGTGTTCTTTGATGTGTGCTTGTTTGTGTTTGCAGGTTATTAAAAGGAAACTCTTGAAGCTATTGGAGCATGGCTGCCACAAACTAGTGTTGGACTTAAGGTAAGGTCTAAAACACCTCTTAGTTTTTATTAATGAATCGCAATATGTTTAGAGAAAAGTAGATTTGTGTGTCCTGCTTGTTGCTAGATATCAGTTGATACTAGGGAGATCGGTCTTGTCTGCAAGAACGATTTATCCGGCCAACAAATTGGCGGCCATACTGGGGACAGGATTTAATTTTTTTAATTTTCCTTTATCTTTGATTTGAGAAACTTGATTTTTTGTTTCTAGTTTTTGCTTGATGTGTGTGGGATTGGGTAGTTGTTAGATCCTAGATTGGTTTTTTGTTTTTTAGAAATTTTTACGAGGACCGCACGTTCTGTTTGTATTACAGTGCGGACCTCTCCGCACTGTTGCTTGACTGCACAGAGCGGTACCGCACTTGGTTTTACCAAAGCCCTGCGGACCCTATCAAAATTTTTGAAAACCCTGAAATCTTTTCCTCCAGTTTAGTTTAGGTTCATTTTATTACTTTTAGTCTCTGCCCAGATCTGCATATATCCTGTCAAAAGTCTCTCGTGAATAAGTTCCATTGGTGTTTTGTTTTGGATGAATTTCTAGAAGTTTTTGCATGCTTAGATTGGTCTTCACTCAGTCTTTGTAGTGACTTAAAGCTTAGAAGCCTAAGAAACCTTAGATCACCCTGGAATCTTTTGTCTTCTTGATAAGTCTGGCATGTTTGTGAGATCTTCCTTTGGTGAGAAATAGATTTCGTTTCTCTTTGCAAATCTTTGAACAAACTTGGTCATAAGTTGTGAATTTCATTTTTTATAAAGAAAACATAGCTGGGTGTTTTTGATTGATTTGTTTTTTCTGAATGAATTAATCCTTAGTTTGTTGAATAACTAAGTAAAAACATCCTCAAAAACATTTGAAGCTTTTATTTCAATTAGTTTTTAGAAGTTAGATCTCAAGATTAGATTTTTCATAGTTTTGAGTGTTTTTTCTAGAAATTTTAGTTTCTCTTTTGAAAAAATTGTTTTATGTAGTTTTGAATGTTGAAAAGAAAAGGGATTTATTTTGTGAGCATAATTAGTAGCTTCGTTTTGAGTGTATTGAAAAAGAAAAAAAAAAAAAAATTCTTTTCGGTTATATGTTGAAGGAAAGATTTGTTTTTCAAGCAATTGCATTCTCAACTCTTCCTTTAGCTAGAGATTCATTGAAAAGAAAAAGAATTGTTTATCATCTTAGGTGCATTTTTTAGTGTTTTTTGGAGTCAAGTCTTCACACCACAAAGCTTCATCTCCATACCTTTTGACTTTAAAAAAAACCAATAAAAATAACGCTTAATTAAAATTCATCTAGCAATCTTTTTATTTCTAGGGCTCTTATCACCAACATAGCTTAGGCTAGTATCTTGGAGTAGGGAGTAATTAACTCTCCAGGATAGTTAAAACAAACAAGTAGTCGATCTTGCGGTAGGAAAAATTCCAGTTGTTGCATGTATGCTCTGGGAAGCTCCTCCTAAAGGATTCAAGCATGAGATCATATCTGAACCAGTGAGGTAATCAACCCTTCCTCATTGGGAACGATAGCAGATATACACGTATTAAAAACAGTAAACCTCGAATTGACCATTTTCGAGGAGCCTGGGGTCACTTGTTGGTAAACCTTGGATTATGTCAAGGAGCCTTCAAGGGGATTGAGCTTTGTTACTCTGCCCTTGCGTGTGTATCGGATCGTAGACTGTTCCCCCAGGTATATTTGTTTTTGTTGGTAACCTTAGTGGCCAAATCTATAGGATTCTTTCCTAACGTGATTGTGGAGGGAAGATCCCACTGTACCTGGAGTAGATGTCGACCTAGACTCACTTGGACTCTCTGGGGTTATCTTCACTCGAGATTGTTTTGTGGAGAAACTTGTGCCAGTCTATTTCATGTTAAGCAGGTTGTCAGTAACTGTTCAACCGCCATTTCTATATTTGAATTCTGTGTGACGTTGGATTTCATCACCAAGTAGGTGTTCGGTACCAAGAAAGTTATTGTTTTGTGTGTGGTTTGAACTCTTAGATTGTTAGGTGTGTGATTCAATTGTTTGGTTCTTTAGAGACTTTAGGTGGTTTTATTGAGATTTTCTTTGTTTTCGTGTGAAGTAATTAATTAATTAATCGTGGCTGAATTACCGAGACAATTTCGTAGACTTCCGGGGCAACCTCCCGAATATACACCAAGTCAGCTTGAAGGGCTAAGATCTCTTGTCACACCTAGTGAAAGTAGAGTTGGGTCACCAGAGGCCAGAGAATCATCTTTAATTATTCACCCTGATTACCAAGTTCCAGCAACAGAGTATATTTTTGAACCAATTTCATTTTCCAAAGTTACTGGTAGTTTTTCTTCTACTAGTGAATTAGATGAGGAACCTGAAACTGAACCTGCTGCTACTCCATCCTCAGGATTTGCTTCTCCAGTTTCTAGTGGTCCTGGTTCACCCAGGATATGAAGTGTCATTACCCAAAATCTTCCTTCTCGACTCATTTCTATTGAAGAACTTGTTAGTCCGGACGAAGATATATCTCTCCCTGAAAATCAACCAACTTTAGAACTTAGGGAGCGTGAATCAATCTTTTACAGTCCTTTTCGAAGTGATGCTTGGTACGTATCATTGACAAACTTTTTAGAAAATTTGGGTCTTGCTTCTTCACCACCTCATATTCCTTTTCATCCTACACCCAGAGGTTATTATCCTCCTTTGAATATGTCAAAACGGTCATCCATGTTTTCCCAAAATCTGGAAACATTTTTATATGGCGGTCCTTCTGTTCCTTCTGGGTATCAATCAGTTTCTGGTATTTTTTCAGGAGCGTTTCCTCAACCCATCGAACATGGGGTATCAATTGGTAATAATGGAACTCCATCGTTGAGCATAGAAGAAATTCTTATGATGTTTGGTGCTATTCCAAATCCGCAACCTCAAGGTAGTCAGATACCGCCTGGGGGGCAACCTCAAGGTAGTCAGATACTGCCTCCTCAAGGTAGTCAATTACCGCTTGGGGGACAACCTCAAGGTATTCAAATACCACCTCGAGGGAAACCTCAAGGATAGTACATACCTCAGGGACAGTACATGCCTCAAGGTCAACCCCAGACTTAATATATGCCTCAAGGTCAACCCCATACTCAGTATATGCCTCAAGGTCAACCCCAGTATCAATATATACCTCAAGGTCAACCCCAGTTTCAGTATGTGCCTCAAGGTTATCAGCCTCAAGGTCAGTACCAATCTCAAGGTTTCCAACCACCTTCTAGTCAACCATTTGTTCAAGGAACTGGAAATGTACCTTTCAGGTTTTCAGCCCTACACTCAACCTAGTTATGGTCCTCCATATGCTCAACCTGTTATGGGTCCTTACCCCGGAATGAATATGGTGTGGGATCCATCTCAAACTCAACAGATTTTGCAACCCAATGTGCAGTTGTCATCTCAATCTAGACAACCTTTGGTTTCTGGTTCAACCCAGCAACCCGTCCAGCCTACTATTCAAAATTTTGCACCTGGTGTAATTCATCAGTCTGGGCCTAGTTCACCTCAAACTCTGCCTCAAACGACTGTTGCAACTATTGCAACTTCTGTTCCATCTACCCCACCTACTTCTGGAGTATCGACAGCTCCCTTTTCTATTGTTCCTGTATCAACTCCTCAAACCTCTTTACCCCAATCTGGACCTACAATTCAGACTTCGGTTCAGATGCCTGTAGGACAACCTGGTCCAAGTACGGTTGTCACAAGTCAACCACAATTTACTTATCAACCGTACCAGGGACAATATCAATACGGTACTACTGTGCAAAGCCTAGTTTATCAGTATCAACCGTATCCTGGGATATACATATCAACAACCTCAACCTCAACAACCCCAGTTTGGTCCGATTAATCCTGGTTTTCCGGGAGGATATAATATTCCTAATGCAAATCCAATTCCAGGTTATCTTGGATATCCTCCTCCTGTAGTTGGTCTTGTGACCCAAGGTTTTTGAGACCCTAACCGTCAGTTACCGTTCATCGCAACTTTGGATTTACCTGACTTGTCGTGCCTTACGAACGATCCAATTTATTATCTTCCGTACTGGCCACCAATGCCTAATAAGTTGCCCAATGATATTCCGGAGTTTGAGGGTAAAACAGGAGAGGATCCGTCGAATCATGTGATGACTTATCACCTCTGGTGTGCATCAAATTCCATTATAGATGATTCAATTTGCTTACGGCTTTTTCAACGCACTCTAATTGGTCTCGCAGCTAAGTGGTACATTGAGTTGCCACGAAGCTCTTTTTATAATTTTAGTCAGTTAGCTACTTCATTCTTAACTCATTTTCAGTTGCCTGTCAGATATGACAATGGCATGGAATTATTAACTTCATTAAAACAGTCAACGTCTACATATATTTCAAACCATATTCATGAATGGCGATGTCAACGATGTTTAGTGAATGTTTTTATCCCGGATCAAATTTTGGCAAACTGGTTGGCTAAATAATTATTACCTAAAATCACTGAGGATGTAGCTAAGGCAGGAGTAGTCACTGAAGAGCAAGTAATTGCTCAGGCTCAGTACCTTGACCTCGTTTATATGTAGTCGGGTACTTTACACGAAAAAATCCCCGATCTTCCCAAACAAAATCAAATAACTGCAACTCCTTCAGGGTCTCATGCCGCTGATGGTATGATTGGTTCAGTTAATACCAAGATTAAGAAGAAATCTGCAAAGAATTCTTCTCCTATTATAACTTTACCAGATTCCCCGATAGTAGAAGCTTCCGTTGAAGTTCCTGCCAATATTCATGTCGTAGAATCTTTTACGTCCAAATCAAAATCTGGTGGTAAGAAGAAAGTGAAGAAGAAAAATAAACAAAACACAAAAGAGAAACCAGAAAAAACTGAATCTACTAACAAGAAATGTAAACCTCGCTATCCTTGTCTCATTTGTGACGAAGAGCACTTTACAACAGATTGTCCACATCGAGCTGAGGTTTCAAAGATCGTCAAAGGTTCTCAAACGCCTACTGTCTTGAAGGATCCTTTTCCTAGTCAAGATAGTGAGATGATAGGTTCTTCCTCAAATGCCTCAGAAGAACCAATTATGATGATGTCCCATGTCAGGATTGCGACGTGATCGCAAGATTGTAAGAATCCTGTTGGTGGTAAGGAACCAGAATCTTCTAGTTCAAACCCATCAACTTCAACTCCTCCTGGTTCTGATCTGCTACAGATCGAGAAACCTAATCCAGACTTAGTAATCAAACCGCCTGCTAAAGGTATACTTCGGAAGTCAGCTTTCAATCCACATGTGAGAGCTACTCAGAACTATAACATTGTTGAAGATTTAGCTATATCCCCTATAGCAATGTCGGCTTTGGAGGTGCTGCAATCATGTCCAGCATAGCGTAAATTGCTTTTGTCTGCTATAGGAGCTGTTGGTATTCAGGATTCCAATCTTATAATCTTCTATTTATAAAATAGTACACCTCACTTACCTCATCAAATGGCTTTCCAGATCCTAGTGTTAGTAAAAAACAAACCTTGCTTTCAGACTGTGATTGATGAGGGAGCTTCTACGTGTATTATGTTGATTTAGTGTTGGAGATCGCTTGGTTATCCTACACTCAATCAATCCCCGAAAATTTTAAAGGATTTTGATGGCCGAGGGTTTCATCATTTTGGCATTTTGCAGGATTTACCTATAGGGGTAGAAGGCAAAACTGTTAATCTAGATGTGGAAGTGGTTGATGCCCCTCTAGATTACAACCTTCTTTTGGGTCGCAGTTGGTCTTACGTTATGACTGTTGTTGTTTCATCGGTCTTTCGGCTTATTAAATTTCCTCATAATGGAAAGATCGTTACAATAGACTAGTTAAATTAATTTTCATCCGACCCAACCAAGTCTTCTAAGAGTATCCAACATGTCGGTAAAACAGTTCTCCCTTATAAGGATGTTGGAGTGGGATTGATTAAAGATTCTGGTTTACTAGGAACTTTTTCTTTTCCTCCTCCTAATGTATCACCTTCTTTTGCAACCATTCACATGATTTCATCGAACACTATGGCTTTTGATGATCCTTGGATTGTACCTTCCGATTCTAAGGTGGACTCATTTGGTGATGCCATGCCCTTAAGTCCCTTTGAAGTTGCATATCAGGTGGTACAGTCGTTTTCTGACTCTAGTTCAATCGAAATTGATCTAATGAATGTGGTCCATGGGGAGTCACTTTCAATCTCAACCTCAGATTCAACAACTTTTTCTGATCATGTTCATACTGATGAGCAGATTCGTGAACTTTGGTCTATTGATGATTTACCATGGGAAGATCTTCGTTTTTACCTGAGCTTGATCATTTTGAAAATGATTTCTCATCTATTTTTACCACTGATTATGTCAAGGAACCACAGAATCCATTGCAACATCCTGATTCTGAGTTGAATTTGGGAAATATTTCTTGAATGATTCCTATTGACATTTCAGTGAAACCCGGAATTATTGAAAACATTCATATAGGTGCTTCTTGTACAGACAAGGAAATCCAAACTTATAAAACCCTATTTCATGAATTTCGCGACGTGTTTGCCTAGTCATATGAAGAAATGCCAGGAATCGATCCATCAATTGTTGTCCATGAAATAAAACTTACCCAGATGCTAAACATGTCCAGCAATGTTTGCGTCAGATACATCCAAGAAAAGCTACTGCTATTTAAGCTGAATTTGAGAAATTACTTCGAGCAGGTTTCATATATATAATTCCTTTAATGGATTGGATATTGAATATTGTTCCTGTTAATAAAAATCAAGGAACGATAAGAATATGTATTGATTATAGGGATATTAATCGAGCTTGTCCTAAATACAATTATCCAACCCCCTATATCGATCAAATTATTGATGATTGTGCTGGCAGTGAAATGTTCTCCTTTATGGATGGTTTTTCCAGTTACAATCAAATTAACATACTCCTTGCTGATCAACCTAAAACTCCTTTCATTTGTCCATGGGGGACATTTGCTTATTGCAAGTTACCTTTTGGATTGAAGAACGCCGAGAAAACTTTTCAAACGGGCTATGTCTTACGCATTTCATGACATCAAGCACATTGTGCGCCTTATCTCGATGATTTACCTGCTCATTCATTATGTAGAGCCGATCATCTCACTCATTTACGAGCCATCTTTATGAGATGTAGGCATTATCGAATTAGGCTAAATCCACACAAACGTGTTTTCTGTATAGAAACGGGTCGCTTACTGGGATTCATTGTTTCAAAAGCCGGCATTCGTGTCGATCCCTCAAAGGTTGAAGCTATTGTCAAATTATCTCCACCTTCGACTCTTCACCAACTCCAAAGTTTGCAAGGGAAAGCAAATTTTTTAGGTCGATTCATTCCTAACTACGCCGAGATAACAAAGGGTTATACCAGGTTGTTGAAATAGAACACTCCGTTCTTTTGGGATGAGATAGCTCAGAAATATTTTGATGCACTTAAACACGCGTTGACCCATGCACCGTTATTGCATCCTCCCAACTACAACCAGGATTACTTTTTGTACCTCGCCACTTCTCATTCCACCATTGGGATGGTTTTAGTTCAGGAAGATGAATTCAACAATGAACATGTGATTTACTATCTTAGTCTAACTCTGAATCCGACTGAGCTTAAATACTCACATGTGGAGAAATTGGCCCTGGAAGCCATTCAAGTTGTCCAACGTTTTCGTCACTACATTCTATTACGCAAAACCACATTAAATTCTTACTGTAACCCTATGACATATATTTTGACTAAACAATTGCTAGGGGCGATAGTTATCCTGCAAGAATTTGACTTGGAATTTGAAAAATCCAAGGCAAAGAAATCTTTGGTTTTCACGGAACTGATGTGTGATTTCCCACGTACTGATATCGAAACCGTGGCGGAAGAACCCATTTCGGATGAATCCTGGTTTCTTATCAGTACTCTTGATCCATGGTATGGAGATATAATTGTCTATCTCCAAACCCAATCTTTTCAGCCTGAAATCTCACGATCTCAGCGAAGGAAAATACGTTTCCAATCCCAACAATACCATATTATTGGAGATACACTCTATCGTCGTGGAGTGGATTATTTTTTCCGTCGTTGTCTAACTCATGAAGAAGCTGAAAAGGTTCTGAATGACTGTCACTCTGGAGAATGTGGCGGTCATATGTCTAGGTATGCCACAGCACAAAAGATATTGCGCGCTGGTTATTTCTGGCCATCCTTATTTAAAGATTGTATCAATGTAGTCCAGAAATGCCACAACTACCAAATATTTGATGGAAAGATGCGTGCTCCACCTGCTCCTCTCCACCCTATAATTGCCATCGGTCCTTTCGCAAAGTGGGGTATCGACTTTATTACATGTAACCCTCACTCGGCCGAGGGGCATGCATATATCATCCTTGCGATAGATTATTTTACCAAGTGGGACGAGGCGATGCCTACATTTTCGGCAGACGGCAAAACTGCTGCTATTTTCGTTTTCAATCATATAATTGCTAGGTTCGATGTTCCTCAAGCGATTATCATTGATCATGGAAGTCATTTTCAGAATATCATGATGACTGAACTAACAGATCAGCTTGGCCTGCGTCACGATAGCTCTACTCGATATTATCCATAGGCTAATGGTTTGGTTGAAGCAATCAACAAAGTTCTAGTCACCATGATCCGACGAATCATTGGTATTCATCAGTCGAATTGGCATAACATGTTATTTTCAGTGCTTTGGGCGTACCAAACCTCAGTCAAAACATCAACAGGTTTCACTCATTTTCAACTTGTTTACGGGTTGGAAGCAATGTTACCCATTGAATGCAAAATTCTGTCATTGAAAATAGCCATAGAATTACTCCCAGCCACTTTCGAAGAGGAAAAACGTTTGTTGTACTTAGCTCATTTAGATGAGAATCGACATGATGCTGCATTAGAAATCGAGACTCACGCAAAACGGATAAAATCTCAATGCGATCGTAATGTTACACCTCGTAATTTTTTGGAAGGAGACCTAGTTTTATTATACGATCAAGCAAACGATAAGCTAGGGGCTGGAAAATTCGTACCCATGTGGCATGGTCCTTTTGTTGTTAAACGTAAGCTGGCCAAAGGGGCCTATGAATTAGTAGATTTTGACGGTGTCTCTTTAGGTAGACCCAGAAATGGGCTTTATCTGAAAATATATTATGCTTAGAGTTTGGTGTGGAGATTTTTTTTAGAATAGTTTCTTTCTAGTTGGTGTGTTTTAGATTAGAAAGTGTCTAGTTTATAGAATGTTTTATCATTATTCCTGCTTATCTTTGTTTTACTCTTAATATTGCTGATATCGACATCTTCTCAAACATACATTGGTTTTGTTGATGGTGCTTGTCGTAGTACATGGAATATTTCTTCCGCAGCTTGGGTTATCTATTCACCCTCTGACGAGTTAGTATCTATGCATGGGGTAAGCCTCGGTCAAACAACAAATAATATTGCAGAGTATACTGCAGTGATTGAGTTATTATCTGAATCCATCTCATTTTGGATTCGGAGTTTGATTGTAAGGTTAGATTCTGAACTCATTATATTACAGCTTAACAGGGTTTATGCCATTAGAAATCTAGTATTATTAAGATTATTTTTGAGAGTTCGTCTCTTGGAACGTGAATTTGACTACATTGAATATCAACATATTCCAAGATATTTAAATACATTAGCAGATGCAGTTGCTTCTCAAATGTTAAATAGACATTTGAAATAATCAAGACAGTAAATTTAAAAAACATTCCATAAACATGTTATAGATAACCAGTAATAGTGATATATCATAGCATATAAGTGTGTCAAATATACATCGTCTTCGATCATAGGTTGAAAAACACCTTATGATCGGCAAAAATGATAGCACAAAAATATATAAAATGTCATATGAATTCTACAAGGGTGATCATCCTATCCCTGATGATGATCACGATAGGAAACCACTGCTCGGGCCACCCTACAAAGGAACCTCCTAAAAGGTCTTGGGACCCCAATCACATAGCACTGTAGCCTAAGAGGAATATCATCTATACTAGTCTCTGGAATATATACTGTCAAGCACTCTAGACGATTCTCCAATTCATCCAAGGTCTCTACTGATTGGTCCTCTGGGGCCGGTGTCGCAGTAGTAGGGTGTCTTCTCTCATAGGGCGGGAGAGCGGCTGGTCATTGTGGACCCACATCTGAATTTAAAACTTTTTACTATCAGTTTTGGACGATTTAAAAACAAAACAAAAAATAGTTTAAAAAATTAGGAAATGTTGAAAATAATTTTACCTGTATCATCCCATTGCTCTCCTTGTGGAAGAGCCATGTCTGGATCACCACAATAATCCATCCTAGCATATGGAAAGTCCTGTATCAAGAAAATTTGGTTCCCCAACCAACGAAAATACCCAGGTGGAAATCAAACAACCTCTGTACCCTCCTCAGGATGACGAACCATGACTGCAACCCAGCGCATAATCCTAGGATCTCGGGGAAGTCCAGCCTCAATGGAAAGTTGTTGTGGGACCAACATAGGGACCCTCTCTAGGCCAAAGCTCACAACTAAGAAACCATATCCAAAGTTCTTTAGTTTTCCATTCTTTGCCCTGGTCAGTTGGCCTTTCACATTCGCCAACACGGCATCACACCAGTTGAAGATGGTGCCTCGGAAGCAGTCTACTGCCATGCGCATTTGGGAATCGGTAGCTAGATGCAATGTTGCGCTCTCACATAGTCTGGTGACAGTAAATGTGATCACTTTAAGTTCAGGATGGGAGATGGTCTTAACATCTATCCATTTGTCCACAGTTTGGACATTACAAAACTCTAGTCGGAGACTGGCGACAGACTAGCCACCTGGCCTAGTCCCGAATAGAGATAATCCTTCCCCTCTCTTGGGCAAACCAGTCAGGAAATAAATGTCCTCTAACTCGATTTCGAGCCGATGGCCACCAATTATGAAACACTGGTCCTTTGTGCTCCACCTGTCTACCATCCATTGCAAAAAGTCTACCTGAGCCCTCATGCCAGGTATGGCCCAGAATTTCAATAGTTCGCATGCTCTTAATGCCTGTATTGAAGGTGGATGGAGTAATGCGGCTTGATCCACATCTTCGTGTTCCCTTTCCCACCAAATAAGCATTTTGTGTACCTACATTGCAAAAAAGGTGGCTTAGAACTTTGTAATTTCAAAATCTTTAGGCGGAAATGAAAAAGTTGGGGTTTCAAAATGCGTTTCACGGGGTCCGCACCCGCCAGGTTAGGGATAGTGCGTAGGTTCGCACTCGTCCTTAATATCAGGTGTGGGACCCCAACTCTTTCTTTTGTACGAAAAAGTTGGGGTTCGCAGGGTACACATGGTGCACCTGCGCAACCACCGCGAGCGATTTTTTAACCAAAATTTTCTTAAAAAATGAATTTTAAAGCCCTAAAAATGAAAATTAAATAGTTGAAATGCAAGATAGGGATGATGTGCATTACCTGGAGAGGACGGTTCTCAATTCCAACGGTCGGATTTTCCACAATCTTCACAGGAAGTTTTCTTACCAAAAGCTCTTACTTTTCACTCTGAAGTCAAACAGTAAAAATGAATTTACAAAAGCACTTTTATAAGATTTTTTGAATAAATGAATTTTTAATTTGTTTATTTTTCACTTTAAAAAGGTCACTTTTGATGCTTTTTAATTAATTTTAAACCGGTATGAGTAATGTTTTGACTTTTTGTGCAGAATATTGGGTTTTCAGGGAGAATTGATCATTTTCAATGAAGAGCATACTTTTTCACTTTTTCGGACTCTTTCAAAATTTACGGAAAAAGTGAGGCATAAGAGTCCCCTTTAAGCTCTTTTCTGACTCGTAAAATATGAAAAGATTGCCGAGTTTTTCTTTTAAACTCGTTAAAATGGAATTAAAAGGACGGTCCACTTACAACTCTTTTCTGACCGTATAAACATGAAAAGATTGCCGTATTTTTGTCGTTTCAAGTTCGATATTGGTAATAAAACGACGTGTTTTCAATCGCTTTTTTACTTTTTTAGATTGACGACACTAATTATGAAAAATACTCCTTGATCGTAATGCTCAAGCGGTTCTCTCAAGTATTATTTTATACTTTTTCGGGCTTAGGGGACACAAATTCACGAAAAAGGAAAACCATGGAGTTTTCTTATGTTTTTCTACTGACTCCCTAAAATTGAAAAACACCGAATTTCTCCTATACTGGACTCGTTAAAATTTAACAATAAAGGACCTGTTCAATTTCAAATAGGAACGGGCCACTCCTTCTTAGGGTTCGAATTTTAAACTAAGTTGGACTCATCCGAAGGATGAGCTTATAATCAAGCAAATGTTATCCTCCTCAAGCTTGTCAAAAATAAAGAGGTACTTGCCAGAAATGGTGGGGGAAAAGAGACAAAAATGAACCTGTTTGTTATATTTTTGTTTAGAAAAGCAGTTAACCACTCTTGAACACGACACTTTTTGTTCACCTGGGTTGGGAAATCCTTGGCTTCACAGTTAATCAAACCATATTGAAAGTCTTCAGCCGGTTTCTGGGTATTAGCT
>APFE031143644.1:50143-93263 GCA_000404065.3 Pinus taeda | reverse complement strand
GATTGCATGGAACAAGCTGCAACTGATCGGATCATGGACACACAGATCAAGAACACTCGCCAATAGAATATCCAACTGTATCGAGTTGTCAAAGCTGGCCAACTCCTTCAGCAGGGCATGTGGTTCACCAGGGAACAGGTTCAGTAGAAGTTTCCTCCTCTCATGGAGGAGCTCAACGCAATGGGGACCATTGCTTCCTAAGGGGGGAGGAATGATCCAGGTGGATATTGGTGGCCACCTGCCAAGTCAACCTGGACCACCACCATTGTCTTTCTCAGCATTTTCAGTTTCCTTAATTGTAGCACAACTTACTATTTTTAGCAGTTTTTCGGGTCCTGAACTTCCGGAGCCGTTTTGAGGCCCTAAACGACGTTTTTTGGGGAATCTGAGGGCAACATGGTCCATGGAATGGACTCATGTTGCCGTTCCAACAATGATAGTGCTCGAATAGATCTTTCTAATGAGCTATTGTACGCGTCAAACGGAGATCATATGCTAAAGTTACGACCGCGGGAAGTTGATGTACCAACTTACCCCCAAACGGGGCCCACAGTTTGGCGTTTCATCTCCTAGGGTTAGGTTTTGGAATGTGAAGGGTTTTTCATTGTGTCCCAAACAATAAATAGGCCTTCGAGCCTCATTGTAACACTGTTCAGAGGCATGTAGCCATCACATCTCTTCTCAGAGATAAGCTACCATCGTCCTAGCTAGTTTATTTCCATTTCTGATTGTAAGCATGTTTCAGTATTTTCCATTAATGAAATGAAGTATTATTTCCGCTGCATCTGTGTGTTTATGGTTATATCTGTAATTTGTTGCGTTCCTATTTAAATCCGGATCAAAAAGATTCTAAATGAGATAATCTACTTCTAATTCTAATCTAATGATATGCAATTGTATTCTAAAAAAGCAACGACAACTAATATCTATACTAACCCGGGGTAAGATTTTTCTGTTATGTGATCTAAAATTATTTCAAATAACAATTGGTAATAAAGATCATTCAATTGTTATAAGAAAAGAATCCAATATAGATGAACTACTTCACATAAAAAGTTAGACGAAACAGTTGTGAGAAGCATATCGCATATTAAGATGTTCACATATCAAGCACAAATAAATAGCTATCGCCGTACAAAAGTGCCAAATGATAACTCAGGCATTCAAGCATTAACATATAAACAACTAAGCTTAAATATCACTCTAACACAAGAGATAGAAACAGTTAAGAAATAGAAGTACCATTTATAACTAGTTCTACTCATGAGCTTGAAGCGATAACGATTTATCTCTTCTTAATCCGACATCAACTAAGAGTACAGAAGTGCAACATCAGTAGCAGATATTAGATGCAAAAATTAATAAACCATGTTCCATTCATTCACCAAAACCTCCTCGGAGGGTGCAAAAGTGCATGTTCTGAGGACACGTTTTTGATAACTTTCTGGACCCTTCTCTAAATGCATGAGAAGGGTTTAAATACTACTAACTATGTCTAAAAATAACTTATTTACAAAAATTTAGGATACGGTCTAAATGACCGTCTTTTTTCTAGGCAAAATAAAATAAAACTATTTCTAAAATTAAATCTAAAACTAACTATTTCTGCATTTTCTCCTTAATGTCGCAAGCATTCAGCATTTGCTTGATATGAGTCAATTGGCTGACTTCAGCCTTTAAATGTGCTGCAAAATGGAATCAGCAAGAGCTGGCACCATCTTTTCGGTACTGGGCTTACAGGAGACTGAGCAATTATAGGCTTGCCATTTCGAGAAGTTTTACCCAGCGATGCGCGATTTTTGCGCATCGGACACTGCCTTTGTTTCTTAACTGGGCTTTCTTTATGATTTTTGCCTCTTCTGTGTTTTCTTGTAGCGGATGTAAAGTTGAAATTTTGTGAAAACAATGATTCTGAGAGCTCTTGACCTTGAGCCCTAAACTGCCTGTCTTGATGTCAGTGCTGTCTAATATTCCTTTAACAATTTCTATGCAGGGGAGAATTTTGGGCCTTGCTGCTCTCCGGTGCAGGAATGAACAAGCTAACTCTGCAACTGATGCTTTAGACGACCTTGATGAGCATGTAGTAGCCATAAATCCCATTACTTTAGGATTTATTTCCTCAAATAGATTATGTATGCCTTCCCAGGTGAAAATACCCGCGTTTATGTTGCATGTTGTGTCTTTGTGCAAGGGTGTCTTTTCTCTGTCTTCAGATATCAGAGCCTCGCCTATTTTCACCGTAATTTCATGTACACTGCTTTGTATAACCTTTTGTCCTTCGTTCCTGCAGTTTACAAGTGAGGTGAGAGTAATGACAATAAATAACGACGGGAATGCTTTGACTGTCGAAGACATTTAAAAATATGCCACCTTACGTGTACTGGCTCTTTGATAAACTCAAAACTAGATTTCATTAACAACTGGAAACTACATTAATGAGCATTTAAAGCACATAACCATTCTCGTTTAATGGAAACACTTTGCCTTGAATAATGAACCAGAAAAATTTGCAATGAGACGATGCATTGCATAATCGCAATATTGCATGATCGCATGATCGCATGCTCACTCTTTCATTCTTTCGTAAGATCGCTTTTCTGCTTTATCGTGATATCGCAATATCGCATGATCGCATTATCGCAAACTCGTTAGTATGCGCATTTCGCGTTTAATGTATTTCTTGCAAGGTGCGATTTTGCGATATGCGATATCGCATATCAGCGTTTTCTGCGGTTTTTCAACATAAGTGTGTTTTAAAGCATGCGATGTGATATATTTCTTTTTAATATGTGACCTCGCATTGCAATCTCGCATTCTTAGAGTTTTGGCTTGTAGGCAGGCATCCTGTTATCTTTTCTGCGATACAATATCCTTTAAGGAGTGATTTTGTCTTCCCTCATCACAAAACTTAAGTTTTTTTAGATATTTTCAAAGGTATTTTCTTAAGTTTACGATGGTAAGTTTTATTGAATAGGAAATACAATCACTAATTGATTTTTTTAAATTTTAGCTAAGGGTCCCCATATATTTAGTATTAGTCACAACATTAAATAAAAAGGGGAGTTGTTGGTGGCCACAACAATTGGCGATTCACTTGGAAGAACCAGTTATCTTTGTTGTTCTTTTGAATTTTCTATACTTCCAAAACAGAAAATTAAACTTTATTAGTGAAAGATAAAGTTATCAACTCTAATTATTTACTTCCTCAAGCTAGTCCTTGTATTTACATCGGTCATTACTTGGTTTTATAAAGATAAAACAAAGGCTTCTCTGTAAATTAGTTTTAAATATGCTCATTTGTCGTAGATAGAGCCTCTGCTGCCAGCAGGCGTTCATAGCCTCGATAGAGTTACCTGTTACCCAGCAATGATCCTTTATCCTACTTAAAGAAACCTACAACTCTCAAAGAAGAATCCACATCCACACTTATTGCTTTAATTTTATTTTACTCTTAAAGAACAATGTCTTGGTCTGATAGCCAATTTATGACATAGTCATTCACTTGATTTATAACTTTGCTGTACAAGCCGGCTCGTGATGAGACCCCTTGTCTTTTGATTGCAACAATCTTGAGTCATTGCCCTGTTGTGGTATGCAGTATTGGCAAAGTCAGCAAGTTATAATATCTGTGATTATGATAAGTCGGCTCGTGATGAGACCTCTCACTCTTTAAGATGAAGTGTATCCTTGGATTGTTCCTCTGAAAGTTGTGATTTCCTTAGTAGGGAGGAAGTCATTGTTTCCTTAAGATAGCTCTAAACGACAATAGTAGAGTTTTTTGAAAGGAGTTGTTCTATAGAGAATCTTTATTTTGTTATTGATACCTTCATTACACTGATATAAAACAATTTCTCACTAAAGGTTGTTTTCGTCGAATTTTATGAAGTTGAAACTAGTACCATATCTAGGCTAGAGCCTTTAACTGTATCTTCGAATAATAAAGATCAATTCTCCAAAAGATTTGCTATTTATACAAGCGAAAGATCAAAATCTGAATGAGAATTGGTGTCTTTTTCATAAATTCCTAATGTAACCATTCACAACTAGTTTTATTGAAATAAAAATCTAATCTACAAAATAAAAGAGTAATCTTCTAGGGAAAATATTTGTTTAGGATCTGACCATTAACAGGTAAAGAATCTCTTTTACCTGCTAAATCCTGCAGCATAAAAGTGGACGGACCTATGACTTCTACAATTTGAAAAGGACCAAGCCACATTCGTTGAAATTTTGTATGTTTTCCTTTTTTCTCGTGGGCCTTGTCCCATTTTAAAACTAGATCTCCAATCTGAAAATCTTTTCTGGTCATCATGTTTGAATCAAAAGAGGATTTCACTAATGCTTGATGATGAGCGTGAGTTCTTTTGGCCTGTTCTCGCTGTTCTTCTAACTTAATTATTTCCATTTGCTAGCTGTAAGGAGGAAGTTGGTACTTCATCAATGTATTGAACTAAAGACGGAGAGGGGATTTCTAAATGAGTTGGAAGAACCACTTCTTTTCCATAAACTAAATTGAATGGAGAAGTGCCGGTGGAGGCTTTCTTCATTATTCGATCTGCCCATAAAGCATATATTAAAGATTTATGCCAGTTTTTATGATTTCGGTCAACTGTTCATTTGATGATCCTAATTAGGTTTTTATTGGTAGATTCAGCTAACCTGTTCCCTTGTGGATAATAATTGGCGGAATATTTAAGTTTAAAACCTATTTTAAGTGCAAATTCAGTCATTGCATTTCCAGAAAAGTATGATGCATTATCAAACATTAAAGTGGATAGAAATCCAAACCTAGTGATTATGAATTGATCTATAAATTCAATGATATGTCCAGCATTAGTTGTCTTGAGTGGAACTACTTCTACCCATTTAGTAAAGTAATATGTTGTTGTAAGGATGCATCTATGCTACTTAGAAGAGTGAGGAACGATGTCACCTATTATGTCCAATCCCCACTGATCAAAAGGTTGCTCAATGTTGACTGGCTGTAATGGCAAGGACGGTTTCTTCTGTCTCCCAGCGGTAGTTTGGCAGACTTGACATTTCCTCACGTAATTGTGCGAGTCTTTGAATAATGTGGGCCAGTAATAGCCTGCACGTAGGATTTTATGTGCAGTAGCATCTCCAGCATAGTGTCCGCCTGCTGGCCCGTCGTGGAGTTCCTACAAAACATTTTTAGCTTCGGATTCTTCAAGACATCTAAGTATAACATAATCATAATTTATCCTAAAAAGAACATTATTCAAGAGTTGATATTGTTTGGCTTTCAACCTTAGGGCTCTTTTCTTAGTATAATCGAGGTGTGAGGGGGCATACCCATTCTTCAGATAATAAATGATATTGGCATATAATGACTCATTATCATTTAGGCTTACCTCGTACACTTGTATGTCTGCAGATGGAATTTCAGATATCAGCGATGCTCTGGCCAACATTTTGCAAAAGCCTTGACCTTTTACAATGCTTGTTGGTTTGATTTCTACATCATCTTCCTGTAAGGCAGTAACCCAATTGGCTCTTTTCTCACCCACATCTTTTTGCACTAAAAGATTTCTTACCGCTGGAAATGGTACAATGATTTTTGTGCGGATTTTGAGAAAAAAGGGTCTGAAATATTTGATTGCTTTGAAAATAGCGTAAGCCTGTTTCTCCACATCTGAATAATTTAATTCAGCTCCCTAAAAATTTGAACTAAAGAAAGCAATCGGGGCTTCTACCTTCTCTTGATTTGTCTGAGTAAGTATCGTTGTGTATGATCTGTCAGATGCAAATGTATATAAAACAAAAGGCTCTGAAAAATTTAGAGTCGCTAAAGATGGAGCATTGATAATTGCTTGTTTGATTAGATTGAATGCCTCATATTCGTGTTGGCCCCACTTGAAGTTTGAGGCCTTTTTTATCATTGTTTGTAAAGGAGATACAATTATTGAAAAGTCTGGAACAAATCTCTTTACAAAGTTGATCTGACCAAGGAAAGATTGCATAGCTTTTTTGTTGTGAGGTAGGGAAATTTCGGAAATCTCTTTGAGTCTATCAGGGTCAATGTGAATTCCAGTTTTTGACACTATGAATCCTAGAAGTTTACCTTCACTTAATGCGAAAAAGAACTTTTTAGGGTTGAGTGAAATTCCATACCTGAGACAATGTTGGAAGATTTGTTTTAAATCTCTGAGATGGTTGCTTCATGTCTTGGAATAGACAGTTATATCATCCAAATAGATTACCACAGACTTATTAACTAAACCTCTGAATGCAATGTCCATGGCTCTCTGAAATGTGGCACCAGCATTAATCAGACCAAAAGGCATTTTTTTATATGTGTAGGTACCCCATTTGGTTCTAAATGTGGTTTTTAATTGATCGTCAGGATGTAACAACACTTGATTGTATCTTGAAAATCCATCCAAAAAGGAGATTAATTTTGACCCAGCGACTGCCTGCAAGATTTGTTCCATAGGAGGCAAAGGAAAATTATCCTTTTGGCAAGCTTTATTAAGGTTTCGAAAGTCAATACAGATTCTAATATCTCTGTTTTTCTTTCTAACAGGGACCATGTTGGAGACCCATTTGGAATGTCGAACGGGGAAAAATATTTTGGCTTTCAATAACTTGTTGAGTTCAGATTTAATCTGATTTTCTAAATTGGGATGGATTTTTCTCAACTTCTGTTGGATTGGTTTTGCATTTTCCATCATTAGAATAGTATGTTGGATGATAGAAGTGTCGTATGTTTTAAGTTCATCATAGTTCCAAGCAAAAACATTTCTCTATTGTCTCAAAAGACGGATATATGCTCATTTTTCTTTGGGAGTTAGGCCAAGGCCTAGATTGATGTTTTCGGTTTTGGTATCAGTTCCTAGATTTACTAATTTGTAATTCAAAGTTGAACTTTAGAGTTTTGAATTAGTAGATATTTTAAAACGATCTTTGAAATCATAAAGGTCTTCTAATTTGACTATCGACTTAGGTATAGCATTGTTAGTGCTATCTTGTTTCAATTGTCGGTCATGTTGGTCTTTGTCAATTATTTGATTGGTATAAGATCCTTCGGATGTGAGAAAACTCACGATATCAGGATCGTCGTTGAATATTCTCCAATTTGTGATGTTATCAGGAATAGAAGGTCTAAAGATTAATTCTATTGAAAATCTATCAGGACTAAAATCTTCTGAAGGGATAAGTTTAGAAGCTACGTTAGCCAAAAGGTCTTCACTTGCATTCTGAAGTCTGGGAATTGATGAAATATTAAATGCTATAAAGTGCTCAGTCAGATCTTGAACTAAAGATTGATATATTTTAAATGACCTGATAAGCAATGTATAGTATTACGTACTTGTCTGACTACAATTTCAGAGTCTCCGAAAACTTGAAGGTATTT
Source organism: Pinus taeda (assembly GCA_000404065.3). Lineage (NCBI taxonomy): Eukaryota > Viridiplantae > Streptophyta > Pinopsida > Pinales > Pinaceae > Pinus > Pinus taeda. Next base: position 85,888 of record APFE031143644.1, on the reverse strand, counting down.
GACATTTAATCTGATTGCTTTGTACAACCCTTGGACTAAAGCTTCATACTCAGCTGTATTGTTGGTGCAATCAAATTCGAGTCTGCAAGTTAACATAGTTTTATCTCCTTCTGGACTAACTAGCACACATCCTGCTCCTGCTCCTATGTTGGATTTAGAACCATCAAAAAATAATTTCCAAAATGAAGATTTATTTACAGGACTATCTAAAAAATTGATACATTTAGAATTATCTGTTTGGGAAAAGTTTTCGACTTGGGACAAAACAGAATGTCCTAAATAAGGTGACATATGAGCATTAAAATTCCCTAGGAAAGAATCTACTAAGTAATTGCCAATAATACTGTTGTTATATGCTACTGGTTCATTTTCCCCCTCGAGTTCTGTTACTATGTACTTCTGATGTCATTCTCGTTCAACTTTTATTTGATTTGGTTTACCATTGTAGGGCAACCACATGTGTGACCAATCAGTTGCGAAGTATCCATGAAGTTTTTCTGACCAATCCCTGCTAAGAATTAAGCCATAAAATTCTGGAATATCAGCAACCAAAATATCTATAACTTGACATGCCTTTGGGTTGGATGAAAGCCTTATGGTAACCTGATTCAATTCGCCAATTACCTCGACTTGTGGTCGGTCTAGCTAGACTATGCGCACAACAGACTTCTGTGGTTGAACGTTCAATTTTGTACATATTGACTTTGGTAAGATATTCGATGAAGCTCCAGAATCCACTGAACAATTATGCACATTTTTATTAAAAATTTCATAAGTAAGAAGAAAGGGGGGAATATGAGATATCGATCTACCTCTAATTAATACGATGTCATTTGGATCAACCTTTTTAATCGCATTAGTCGGAGGTCTACCCATGTCACAGGAAGCTTGAGAAATTACAGCGGCAGGCAAAGCTGTAACTGGCACAGCATGTAATTCTTTCAAAATTATCTTTTTCTGGTGTTTTAACTTGCTCGATCCGTAAAGAGTGATATTGGCCCGAGTCTTCTTCGTATCTTCTATAATATTGTACTCCATTTCATCATAAACGATCAACGTTTTAGATGGAGTAGATGCATCTGTTTGGACTAGGCTGGTTTGAGTCGCTTTAGATGTTGTCTTCTTGGGTGTGACTTTATCCTTCGTTACCGAGCTTGCGCTCTTTGGCTTAGGGGTAGTTTGGGGGGGATCAAGCTGATTTCCGCTTCGTGTACTAACCGGAAATGCTTCTTGATCCTCTTCTTGTGGGAGGATGAAATCCCACATTCCTTGTAGCTCTACAACTTCTTCTTCATCAGTTTGCTCTTCAATAGTAATTTCCTATTCTTCCTCAGATTCAGTGTTTGTAATAGCGTTGGGGGTATTTGAATCAGTCGAGGGATTCCTTTTAAAAGCTCTGTAGGGCTTCTTTGAAGAAGTTTCTGCCACTTGTTTCTTGATGTCAACCATCTCATTAGACATGGTCTTCAAAACTTTTTGCAATCCTTCTAAATCAAAAGGATCTTTCAATTGCTTTTTCTTGGGATCTTCTTTGAATGTTACCTTCTTAGACTTTCGTTCTTCGATCGCGGTCTTCTTTTCAAGGGCTATAATCCGTTTCTCTACAGCTATTGCATCTTTCATGTTTCAGCCAAAGTTGTCTTATTAGCCCTATCCACGAAGATTTCCATATTTGATGGTAATGCAGTAATGTACCATTCACTTGTTACTTCTTCGCTGGGCTTGGAAGCGGTAGGAATTTTGTTTAATAGTTTATTGAAACGAGAATTGAAGTCTTTGATGGGTTCTTTTGATTGGGCCCTGAGGTTTGAGAGGTCACTAATCAACGTGCAGTGGACCTATCATCACCAAACTTAATGAGGAATTGCTCCTCGAAGATGTCCCAACTAGTAATAGATCCAGATGGTAGTGAAAAATACCATGATCCGGTTGTTCCTTGGAGGGTATACGGGAAAATTCGAACGACAGCATCTTCGTTGGTAACTCCATTAAGATTTATGGATAGCATAAAGTTATTGATACGCTCTTCCGCTGGCATGCCTTCTTCAGGATTGAATTTAGGCAGCCATTTTTCAGGATGGGCTGGCAGCTGACTCAAGGGCGCAGGCATTAAGACTACCCCTTGATTGTTCCATGGAGATTGAGCCATTTCTGATTTACTAACGGAAGGAAGTGGAGAAGATGATCCCTAAGGTCGAGAAGATGAGGATATAATAACTCCGGAGGATTGAGAAGGGGATGTAGAAGTACCAGTAGGTTGGTGAACAATGATCTGGAGCGGCGAAGTGGATGGTTGACTTCGCGGTGAGGAAGTTGAGATGGATGATGATGGTGAAAGAGTCTCGCTATCAGACCCTTTAGGTGATTTTCTTGCTCTCTTCCTAGTGGGTAGAGGTAATTCAGTTGGCTATACACCAAATTTTTCCCTCTTTAATCTGGTCAAGGGATAAGCAGGGTTATATTGCGAAGTCACGCTGCCTTGAGATTTATCAGATCTTGGAGGAGATATAGAAAATCGCTGAAGTTTGTGAATCAAAGATTCAACTTCAGGAGGTTCAAAAATAGATTGTTCTGAAATATCAGGGTTTATAGCAGCGATTGTTGATCCTACGACTTCTGACTGTGGATTTAAATATTCTAAATGAAGTGGAGAAGTCGGGGGAGATGGTGAGGGCGATTTACTCTCAGAATCGTATTTTGATTTGTATGTACTTTCCATTCATAGTTACAGGCCCTCCTTCTAGCACCAAATATGTTGAGGCCCCGAAAATCGATTCAACAACAAGGGGGATACCCGCCTGGTCCGGACCTTGGTTGGCAGCTCCTTTTCCGTTTGGTATAGCGGGTCCGACTGGGGATAATGGGACCAGTTTCCCAATTTGTGTGTGTGTGTAAGATTGATTCATGTTTGTGGCTTTAAAAGATTCTAAATGAGATAATCTACTTCTAATTCTAATCTAATGATATGCAATTGTATTCTAAAAAAGCAACGATATCTAATATCTATACTAACCCGGGGTAAGATTTTTCTGTTATGTGATCTAAAATGATTTCAAATAACAATTGGTAATAAAGATCATTCAACTGTTATAAGAAAATAATTCAATATAGATGAACTACTTCGCATAAAAAGTTAGACGAAACAGTTGTGAGAAGCATATCGCATATTAAGTTATTCACATATCAAGCTCAAATACATAGCTCTCGCCGTACAAAAGTGCCAAATGATAACTCAAGCATTCAAGCATTAACATATAAACAAATAAGCTTAAATATCACTCTAACACGGAAGATAGAAACAGCTAAGAGATAGAAGTACCATTTATGACTAGTTCTACTCATGAGCTTCAAGCGATAACGATTTATCTCTTCTTAATCCGACATCAACTAAGAGTATAAAAGTGCAACATCAGTAGCAGATATCAGATGCAAAAATCAATAAACCCTGTTCCATTCATTCACCAAAACCTCCTCGGAGTGTGCAAAAGTGCATGTTCTGAGGACAAGTTTTTGATAAATTTCTGGACCCTTCTCTAAATGCATGAGAAGGGTTTAAATACTACTAACTACATCTAAAAATAACTTATTTACAAAAATTTAGGATACGGTTTAAATGACCGTCCTTTTTCTAGGCAAAATAAAATAAAACTATTTCTAAAATTAAATCTAAAACTAACTATTTTTGTATTTTCTCCTTAATGTCACAAGCATTCAACATTTGCTTGATATGAGTCAGTTGGCTGACTTCAGCCTTTAAATGTGCTGCAAAACGGAATCAGGAAGAGCTGGCACCATCTTTTCGGTATTGGGCTTACAGGAGACTGAGAAATTAGAGGCTTGCCATTTCGAGAAGTTTTACCCAGCGATGCGCGATTTTCGTGCATCGGAAACTGCCTTTGTTTCTTAATCCGAGCTTTCTTAGTGCGATTTTCGCCTCTTACGTGTTTTCTTGTAGCGGATGTAAAGTTGAAATTTTGTGAAAACAATGATTCTGAGAGCTCTTGACTTTGAGCCCTAAACTACCTGTCTTGATGTCAGCGTTGTCTAATATTCCTTTAACCATTTCTGTGCAGGGGAGAATTTTGGGCCTTGCTGCTCTCCGGTGCAAGAATGAACAAGCGAACTATGCAACTGATGCTTCAGACGACCTTGATGAGCCTGTAGTAGCCATAAATCCCATTACTTTAGGATTTATTTCCTCAAATAGATTATGTATGCCTTCCCAGGTGAAAATACCCGCGTTTCTGTTGCATGTTGTGTCTTTGTGCAAGGGTGCCTTTTCTCTGTCTTCAAATATCAGAGCCTCACCTATTTTCACCGTAGTTTCCTGTGCACTGCTTTGTATAACCTTTTGTCCTTCGTTCCTGCAGTTTACAAGTGAGGTGAGAGTAATGACAATAAAGAACGAGTGAAATTGGCACTCCACTTTGGTGAATGCTTTATGGGTTGTCTGAGTAACACCTAAACCTTCCCTAAATACCTCCCCTTACTTCCTGGTGTACGAAAAGGAAGACATCCTTCCGCAAAACATATACTTTCGTACTCTCTAATTGTCCCAAGAATCCCAGGGCAAGCCATGTCTCTTAGTTCAGTGTAGGATGGACACTTTGAAAAGCTACAGGAAGAAAGGCTAAAAGCAAAAGAAAAATTTTCACTCCATCAGAACCATATCAAGAGATGGTTTGATAGAAAGTCTACAGGGAAGACTAGCTTCTGTGTGGGTGACTTAGTCTTGAAGCGGGACAAAGCCCACAAAGAAAAGGGCAAGAACACTAAGCTTCAATCCTTGTGGATTGGTCCTTACACAATCCATGAAAAACTTGGCCAATACACGTATCGTCTTCAATCAATTAACGGGAAGATTGAATCTCTTCCTTTCAATGGCCAAGACTTAAAATATTACTTTCAATGAATATTTGGGGCTGCACCCCACACTATGTACATATTCTTTTACCATTTGTTGTTATGTTTTATTGGTTTTCAGTTGTTTTTCTTATGTAAATAAGTGTTGTCACTTATTGGGTTTCAGCTTCCAAGTGCATGTGTGGCTGAAGTTCAAATAGTCTTGTGATATTGCATCCCTTGGCCAATCCTGTTTCCGTATTATTTGTATTGGTTGTAACTTTTGGCCAGTGAAGTTCTGACAGAAAATACGAAATGTTAGTAAGGAGAGTTTCGATCCAACCATGATCCTGTGTCTAGTCTGGAAACCCCGTGCCTATACTCAGTTTTCTGCTTTCGTGTTTTCAAGCTTATCCAACTAGTAGAAATGGATAAGGGGAAATCTAAACAAGTAAACCTAAATCAAAGGTCTTGATATGCTTATCTGAAGGAAAAAATTCTCCTTCTCTCAATAAGTCAGGATCCCTCTTCCACACCAAAATAAATAAGTGTCGATGCACAATTCTCTTTAAATAAATAAATAATGTTGAAAGAAGAGAAAGGCTTCCTATGGAAAGAGGTGAAGCAAGCAACTCCACCAGGGTACTATACAAGCTCGTTGTGGAGCAATTCTTGTGTTCCTGCATGACTCTGTCAGGGTATTGTCCAGACCTGCTGGCAGCTGAGCAACACCAGAGATGAAAAACTATAGACTGAAAATCCTAAGATAGTGAGCTAAACTACCCTTCCTAATTCAAAACATTGTGATCTAGTTGAGTCTTATGTTTTGTTCAAATGAAAAGGTACAAATGGAACCATGTCTTCCCATGGGGTAAGTGGGGAAGCCAAAGTAATTTGTACAATGAATTAATACTCCTTGAAGGACCAAGGCCCAACACTGAAAATGAACCAAGACAGAGAAGCTGGTATTCAACCAATGTGTAGCCAAGTGTTGTAGCAGTTGCAACACCCTCCAAAATTTTGGCTCACACTTAAAGTTTAGATCCTTCCTTGGTCTTTCCCTTTATTGTTGCAAAAACTTGGGTTCATTTCATGAGCTTTCTTAGAGTCTTTTCACCCCTTTTTATTTGTTTGATCAATTGTCATCTTTTGGCATGTTTGATTTTTTTACCATGCTTGCGATCCTTTTTCAAGTGATTTTAAAGGTTGGTCTTTATGTATTTGAGTTTTCCTAGCTATGTAAACATTTATTGCACTCATACACAAAGTTTTAATCAATGCCACACAAGTGTCGTCACAATCATCCTAAGTCCATCTCAAGTGTCGCACTTGTCAGTTTTCGTTTTAGGACAGTCTCACGGAGGGTAATGATTTGTCTTGTTGTTTCAGTGGTCTATGTTGTTGTGCCTTTGAAGTATGCTAAGTGTGTGATCACAAGTTCACTTTCCTCCCGCAATTAGCCATTTGTCGTAAAATCCTGCCGACTAGGCAACTCACTTTCACCAAACCCTAACTGAATTGTGCACTGTGCAGTCTCAGCCCTCAATGATGCAACCTTGCATCCTGGAACTTTGTAGTGTGCTCTCATTGTCCCCTAGGGCAGTTGCACTGCGAAATTTCAGAGCTGAGAAACCTCCCTTCATCGCTAGAATTGCGTAATAACTCCTCCCAGCCTAACTTGAACTATGAATTTCGTAATATCAGTCCTCAAGCTTCCCCCCATGTCTGCTAGAACCTCACAGTGCGTAGAGAACCAATCATGTCGTGCTTCCCAGAATTGCGAACAATTGTCCCCCAATGTCCTCCCTTAGTCGAGACTCATTGATCTTAAGAACTGCACAAATCATTCCTCTAGGCCCCTCTGTTGCCCAATGTTGCCTTGCCTCTAAAAACTGCATAGACCTGCCTCCTAGGTTCCATCTTGCATTAGCCATTGATTGTCTCAACTGCACAATCATGTCTATCAGTGGCCCCTCTGCAATTTTTCCCCACAGTGAGGATTGTGCTCAGAAGTTCCTTAGTCGAGCCTGAGCTGGGCTCTGCACAGTCTTAGTGACCAACCTCCCTACCTGTCACCTGGAACTATGTAATTTGTAGTTACTAGGCCCTGTTTCCCATCCTATCACCTTTCTCAGGCCTAGCCCATTGATAACAGTGTATCATCTTAGACTAGGGAGTTTTTGGATTTGATGTTGTTCCGTCATGAGTGAATTGCAGGAACATGTACACTGTTAAATCATGGTGAGACGATGGAGAAGGAGAAGAAGGAGAAAACATGCTAGAAGACTCACTTACATCTAGATGGACAAAGAATCTTATCAAGAATAAGCAAAGGGAACACATGCAACCACCTCTCAAGGCCGAAGATCATTAAAGACCTCCGATCATCAAGCAATGTGAAGGAGAAGAGAAAGCACATCCAAGAACACATCTATCACTCAACAGTAATAACGACTTGACATTGTCACCTCAGCAATCTAGTCCATGTCAGCAATGTCATGTCAAGTCATGTCATGCATTGTCAAAGGCCACATCACTATTATGAGCCATGTCTATTGTAAATCGAATGTAATGTAAAGTGGAAGTCTAATGGACACATATGAATATAAAGAGTCATGTTAGTTGAAAAATCATAGGAAGTCGAACAATCATGAGGGTACTCAAAGAGTCACAAGGGTCAAGCATGACCCCTTGGTTATATATAGCCCCTCATTATATGAGCAAAGGAATTTTCACCTTGGCTCCTTCCGCAAAGCATAGAGAGCTTCAATCAGTTCTTTGAGGAGCAAGGAGTGGCTCTAATGTCCCACTACTAGGGCTAGTGATGTATGATTTAAATATGTGTCTTGGGACTTTTGCTTAGTAAAGAATCCTTTTCAGGCCATAAATTTTCCATGCATGACTTACGGATGTTTGTAAGACTATTCTGTGAGCATATATATTTCATGTTTATTTCACATGTACTAAGATAGTTGAATTATTTTAGTTGTTTTAGTGCTTAACTCGTTGGGAATTTGTTGTAATAGTTGTCTCATCCTTGTGGACTATTCCGCAGGATACTAGACAGACATTTCCCGCTCATCGGTTATAACGACATCACATCCATCGTGGACTATTCTGTTGGATGGTAGATGGATCTTTCCATATCCTTTGGTTTTAACGATTGTCGCATCCGCTATGGACTATTCCACTGGATGTTGGAAAGTTCTTCCTGGTTCACGTGTGTATCTTCCTAGGTGGTACCATTACCTCTTACTTAGAGGCTCACTTTTCTCCCCCCTTTTGTAGTAAGAGAACTAGACATAGTTACGTTGCACATTCACCAGGTACACTCACCTTGCTTTTTGAAGGTACCATTGCAACACTCTCATGTGCTGACAGCTAGAGTCGAGGCAAATCTCTAAGTATTTGGAAACTGTGCCATCATACTGGATGAGACTCCTACACCAAACAATGTGAGGTCTAATTGGGACCTCATATAGAGGAGATACGTTGAATGTTGGTGGATACAGCACCATCAACAGCAAGTTAAGGCATTAGAGGGCCCCCATTATCTAAACCTGCACATTATCTTCTTTGGTGTGGATAATTATGGATTGTTGTGGCAAAAGTGATGGAATATATCTATAATTATTTCCTTTTATATTGATACTTTAATAGGCAAATAAACCTCTGTTTTTATTTTTCATTAATCACTTTGTCTATACACTAATTATTGTATTTTCATTTATTCATAAATTCTTCATTGAAGTTGCAATCTTGTTACTTCTTTATCAGAGTATATGTTTTATTGGTCATGAACAAATTAAGTTTCCTTTCCATAGAATAGTTTTTTCTTTTGAGAGACAAGTTTAATATTGCATGTTTAAGTAAAAGATCAAGGAGTCTAACAGAGTATTGTTGCAATTCCTTGAGCCACCTAAGGGAGTGAGCCAAAGGCTCTGCAACTAGATTTTATATCAATAGGGACCCTAATGCATGCTTTATCAACCAATTCAAACTTGAATCAAGCTTGTTTTCCTTGCCTTAAAGTAGATTTCATTCCAAGCAAGTGTGCTATAATTTCTTCTTTAGGCAATAACCTACATAAGTGAAAAGAGAACCATTGTGTGGGCCTTTATTAAGGCTTAGATTTCCATGCCCCATATTTCTACTAGTGTAATATTTTGTATTATAGACCAAGAAGATTAGTTGTTTTCCTATCATATTGATTAATTAAAATATTTCTTTGAGTTTGCAATCTAGAACTTCAAATTTCCACTGCAATGATCTAGCTAGTAGTCATATTTTCGTTTCATATGATTTAATCTTGTTTTCAAATTGTATCTTTAGTTAAAATCATATTAGCCATAATAGAGTAAATTTAAGGCTATATATACACATATAGTGTTGTGCTTCTAAGTTTACAAACTCTCGGATTGATAAATTCATGTTCTAGGTTATGAAAATAAATTATGCCAACATCCCTTAGATACCTCTAAGATCAATTTCCACGTCTTTTAGGAAAATCTCTTGAAAATTAAGGGTCATTGTTCCTAATGATTGTTACCATTAGACCTCTAATAAAACATCAACACTGACCAATTGGATTGCAATCATGGGATTATATATTAAATAGTCCCATATTGATCTTAATTCTATGGCACTTCTACGGACAATTTATGGTACCTCCATTTGAATTAATTAATTGAAACTTCGGTCTTTGGAAATACATAGCAATTGACAAGATTTTCTAATTTGTAATTAATAAAGTTATGGGTATTACCATAATCAATGAACATTCTTACCTTTTTCTTTTTGATATATCCTTCTATCTTGAGGGTTTGTTGAGTACTAATTTTGACCAAAGCATGATAAGATATGTTTGGAGTATTCTCTTCTAGCTCTAGATCTTGAGATGGGTTACAATTCTTGATCTTCTTCCTTTTTGCAGTCTATGTAGAATAAGTTCTTCTCGCCAAAATTATGCCTCTTACTATACTTACTATCACAATTGAAACATGGCCCCTTTTCTCTTAACTCATCTATTTATTTAGGCGTCAACTTTGTCATTTGAGTGAGGTTAGGAGAGGGAGCTTGGTGCTCTCTATATTTGTTGTTGGGCACTCTTCTAGTGGCCATATTTTTAATTTTAACTTTCATTGCAAAACTAAAAGAATGCTATAGGGATTTAGACACGCCTCATGTTGGATACTCTCTTTTAAAGTGCTTGTACAAAAATCCAATAAATTATCCTCTAAAATGTTGTTTACCTTGAGACTTGGCTTTTGAAATTGCTAAATGTATTCTATAATTGGAACTCTTTGCCAAACATTTATCAATTGACTAAAGAATGCATTGCTCTTAATATCCCCATAATTTGTTATCAATTCATCCATTAAAATGGGCCAAGAGACAATATAATGTTTTTTTTCCTTTCACAAAATCATTAATACTAAAAAAATTAATATTTTTCTAAATACAAGGGAGCAAGAATTATGTTTTGTAAGGGTGGCTCCTGAAGAAGATCAAAGAATAGCTTAATCTAGTTATGTGTCACATTAAACCCCCAATGATGTGGATCTTGAAGTGATGAATAACCATGATTTTGTGATGTAATATTTATTTCCTCTGCATTTTCATGATTACTTTATGTCTTTGTATCTCCTTTACGAAATCTCTACTATACGGTATGTATGATCGCACATGACATGGAATCTTGTAATTGTACTTCATCTTAGCTTCCATTTGTTGTATTTGTCTTTAGATGTTTATCAAAACATCCTTTGTTGATGACTTATTACTCAATTCATTAACTTCTTTATATAATTGAGATAATTGGTTACGTATCCTTCACTTTCTTCTTGAGTCATGTTTGAGAAATATAGGGGTTTACTTAATGGAGTAATTTTGGGAGAATCCTTTTCCATAGAAAAAAAAATAATAAAATAAAAAAAATAATAATTAATAACTATAATTATATATATATATATATAATTTTCTTTTTTCTCTGATATCACAAATCTTGAATCGTCAAAAATAGATCTTCCAATCAAAAGCTATGTCAATTATAAGTTGCATATCTCTCAAAATTTACGCCAATTGATCATATATGACATGGAATCTTGTAATTGTCCTTCAGCATAGCTTCCATCTATTGTATTTGTTTTTAGATGTCTATCAAAACATCCTTTGTTGATGGTGTATCATTCAATTCATTAACTTCTTTATCTAATTGAGATAATTGGGTATGTATCTCTTCGATTTCTTTTGAGTCATGTCTGAACAATCTATGGTTTACTTAATGAAGTAATTTTTGGAGAATCCTTTGCCATATGGAGAAAAAAAATAAACAAAAAAAAAATCATAATAATTTTATTTTTTCTCTTTTATCACAAACCTTGAATGGCCAAAAATAGAAACTCCAATCAAAAGTTATGTCAATTATAAATTACATATCTCTCAAACCCTAATTTAGAGACTATTTGGATGATCAATCTTCATCCTAATGTATCATTGAAGTTTGAGCTCTTCTCAACCCTAGAATTTCTTCATGTAGTTCTATGATATGTCATTTAAAATCCTAAAAGTTTCAAAGTATGAAACCTCATCAAAAATGTATAGAAAAAATTATCAAATGGCTCATTTCAGTCTAATTTGAGGACTAATAAAAAATCTTGACTTCCACAAGATATATATATCATAAAATATAATGATTTAAAATATGAAAAAATTTCACACTTAATTTTCTATATCTAATCAAGGTTATGAAAAATTCGATTTTAAAACTTCACAACAACAACAAAAATCATATCAAATGGCTCATTTCAATCTAATTTGAGGACTAATAAAAAATCTTGACTTCCACAAGATATATATATCATAAAATATAATGATTTAAAATATGAAAAAATTTCACACTTAATTTTCTATATCTAATCAAGGTTATGAAAAATTCGATTTTAAAACTTCACAACAACAACAAAAAATTATCAAATGGCTCATTTCAGTCTAATTTGAGGACTAATAAAAAATCTTGACTTCCACAAGATATATATATCATAAAATATAATGATTTAAAATATGAAAAAATTTCACACTTAATTTTCTATATCTAATCAGGGTTATGAAAAAATCGATTTTAAAACTTCACAACAACAACAAAAATCATATCAAAAATTAAGATAACTATTTTAAAATTGATTTCAGGATTATTCACAAATATTATCTCCTATAGACTATTTCCAAAAGAATATCAAACTTGTAATTGAAATTTTGAAGACTTATATCTTGACTTTTTCATTTGTCTCCTAAAAGTTTTATTATCTAAAACTTACGAGAAAAAAAGTTATAGCAAAAATTCCAACATGACTTGCTTAAAACTAATTTTATGATTAATCACAAACCTTATCTTCGATAAACTATATCTATGAAACTATAGCAAACCATAAATTGCAATTTTAAACACCCATACCTTGATATTTTACCTCAGTCTCCTCAAAATTTTGATGTCTGAAACTTCCTCAAAAATTATTACAAAAATGCCAAGATGTCTTGATTTAAAGAGAAAAACCCTAGGATCATAGTCTCATCTACCAAATATTAGGCAACAAATACAAAAATAGCCTAAAAATAAAAAGAGAAGAAGTTGCATGCCTTGAGAAATAAATACTTAAGTGAAAGATAATCATCTTTGAAGGGAAACATTCTTATACTATAAAACTTATGTATAAGAATGAGATGAAATCTCCCCCTCTCTCTCTCGCACTCGCTATATATATATATGACAAATGGTACAATCACAATTAAAGTGCCTAGTTAATAACAATAATATAACAAAAAAATATAACTCACTATCTAGACCTTTACATTGGTCTTTATGCTCAACATTGAGCTTTGTTTAAGGTTTAACAGATCAACCATGTTTAATATGATTGGCAATGTTTTTGGCTATGGTTAGCAATGATTTTATCATGGTTGATTATATTTGACCATTGTTATCTATGGTTCAACAAGTTGATACATTCATCAATGGTTGTGTTGTATTTTGATCTTCATTAAAGATTATGTCTAATCCAAGTTGGTTAACCAACCTTCACTATAGTTAATAATTTTTATTATAGTTTAATTTGGATGATCGTGGTTGGCTATGGTTAATTATCGTTTATTATGTTTGACTTTGGTTGACCATGTTTTAATTTCGTTGTATTTGGTTGAATATGGTTCACTTTCATTGAACATATTTAACTATAGTTAATAATGTTTGACCATGGTCGACTATGGTTGATCATATTTAAATCTCATCCTTAAATTAATTGTGGATTTGGATCATCAAAAAATAAACAATAAAGTTAATAGACACACAATTAATTTATGTTTAAAAGGTATTTGAACCTAAAAACCCTTAAAATGTTGGGTTCTTAATAGTTGTTTCATCATTTAATGACACTCCAACACATATTACGACCTATTTAGAAAGCCATTATTTCTACCTAATGTCATTCCAATACAAACTGCGACCTATTTATGGAACCACTCATTTCTATCTAATGTCAAAATTGTCAAAATTTTCATTGGTGTTCTTTAAACCTTAATTGTGTTTGTATATTCATTCACCCCTTTAATGCAAAACTTTGGTTTCAAACTAGGTTCTAAGGCTATATTAGTTTGGGAATATAGACTACTACTATAATTGGTGAAATATATATATTGTCAATCAGGGTTATCTCGGGTAGTTGAGTAGAACGGTTGTCATTTCCCCCTCCCAAGTTCAAATCTCGGTTAATGACATGATAAGCTATAATACCTTGATAAATAGTGTTGTAATAGCTTCATGCCTACAAATATTGTTGTATTGACTTCGAACTCTGTAAACTTTTAAGTATATATGTGGGTTTATGTGGTACCAACAACCTTACTCTAACTTTTTGACTAAAAAGAAAATTGATTTCTTTTCTTAAATATATATATAACCAAAATAAAAGAGAGAAAATAAAGATAATCAATTTATATAATATATAATAAGTTTGAAAAAAAGCCCAAGGTATCCACAACATTTGGAAGCCATTAAAAATACTAAGTATAAAGAAGTTTATCTATTTTAGTAGGATAATAGGTACAAAGAAGTTTAACATTACTAGTGAACCCTTTAAATGCATTCACTTAGTATTAAAAGGTACAAGCATGGCATCTTTGGAAAAGTGAAGATAATAATATCATAAAATGGATGAGTTTATAAAATGCGTGGAGGGTATCAACAAGTGTCACTATTCTAAGAATAATAAGTTATTATATTATTATTAGTGGACCTTTACATTTGTTCCGTGCATCCACTTAGTAGGAGATAGAAGTATGGTATCTTTTTGAGAAAGTAAGGAAAAAAAAAAAAATGTAAAATTGGGAAAACAAAATAATTTATTTTTAAAATTTTTAAAGTAAATGGGCCTTTTTAATTAAAAGTAAAATGGTTGTTGGAAAAAATACTATTATTATATTTGTGAAAGGAAAGTTATATTGTTTTTGTTTTTGTTAAACAAAAATTGATTTTCAATTAATTTTGACATTTTAAAATAGATTCTCTCAAATTTATTAAAATTTTGAAAAAAATAAATATTAAATTGAATATTTGAAATTTAAAATTTCTTTTTGAAATTTTTTTCCCCAATTAGTTTATGTAGATAAAATGGCTAATTTTATTTGGTTTTATGATGTGACCCAGCCCACATGAGTCCACACTTTACAACTAGGTTTGGCTTTACACTTGGTTTCGGGTTTTATGACGTGGCGGATTTGGTTTGTTGTGCCGACGGTTGTATATGGTTTGGCAATAGATATTTTACGTTGGTAATGGGAATGTTTTAATGCAACATTTATTGTTCAGTTGCCAGCCTCGGGCTTGGCTCCCTCTGTTCACTCTTTGCCAAAATGCTTTGGTGGTCTGGTCATTCGCGATTCTTCCCTGCTGCGGTGTAGTCCGACGAGGGTTTGGTAACTACCCTGTATGGCTCCTCCTCAAACGCATATGGTGGGCTATGTTCCTCTTTCGATTATGGTTGCAAACGTATACTGGTCTTCTGAGCTTGGCAGTGTGGTTGTCTATTGGTTCCTTCTGTATCGCGAACCTGCATGGGTTCTGGAGGTGTGTTTGCGTGAGTTCTCTCTTGGATGTAAGTCCCTCGGCTTCGTTCAGTCATTAATGTCTTGCATGTGGTCTCTCGTTTGGTGTCTTCCCCTCGCTGTTGTTCTCACTGCTTCTGGTCTCTGTTTAGTTTATAAACTGGTTTTGTTGTTGGTGATTATGAACACAGGTAACAAGGTAAACAGCTTCGGCAACTGCGCATAGGTAAATACTCTTCTCCCTGATTCAATCCTCCCTTCGTCTGGTGTTGAATCTGACTAGGAAGGCTCCTTTTATCTCTCAAGATCTGTCAACTTGTCAGCGGCTCAGTTCCACAGCTTCTCGATCCGGCTTGCTCAGGTACCTAGGGTTTTCACTTACCCTCTTTTCAACTTTTTACTTCTAGTATTGCGATAACAGTGGCTAACAGAACCTTGTTTGCCTATGCAGGTCTGTGGTTCGACCTGGGCGCATGGACTCCTTTATAGTTGGGTTTTCCAATGTAACAATCCCTTGTCCGGTAGGCTCTGGTGCCTAAGACCCGTCAGTTTGCAGTTAGGGGTTTGGTTTGGTTTCTTGAAAGGTCTGTGGTTTGCTGTCTGATAGCCACGTTTAGTTCGAAATGTTGTCAATGGAATGCAGTTTGAACTGGCTTCGACTTCTGTTTGATTTAACTGTTGTATTCGATAAAAAGAACCGAGCTATGTTATGGAACCCTAACCTAGGGTTTGTCCTTCCTGGACGTTGATACTCGTCTTTTGTTTATAACGACTGTAATATAATTGTGACTTGAATAACAATTGTTGTGGACACTATTATGTGTATCTTTGTTTAGTTATGAAAATTTGGAAAGGTTATTGAGGTTACCTGTGTTGGATTTTTATTGCCTTCGACACTCTGTTCCACTGTGCTTTTATTATAGGTCTTGCTGTGATTGGCTATTCTCCTTATGCTCTCCAATTTGCATGTTCTTGTTCTGCTGTGTTATGCGAATTTGTTCTTGAATTGTCGTTCGTTGGAAATGTTTAGAAATGCGATCTGCAGTGGTCGATTCTGGTATGCTGGAACTATTCTTAATTACACAATAGATAAAAAGAATATAACATTACAGAGATAGGCAATGAATCAGATGGACTATTTATGAAAATAAGATTTGTCTCTTCTTTCTTTATTTCTCTGTTCTAGAATTGTTGAACCCTGCTTTTGTCTTACATTTCTGCTCTTATACATTTTGATTACAGTTAATTGAAATTGTCATGGATTTTCGTTGAACAGACATGATAGGGTTGATAACCATAGTTCGGTTGACATTACAAGATTTTTATTTAGACAGTTTTGTCTTTTCTCTTCTAAATGGACAGATTAATTCTTAACTACTGTTTTATTATTGTTTGGACCTTAATGACCCTAATCGTCCATTTAACCCTGACTTAACATAGCAACTTAAAATAAAATAAATTAAAATCCTATCTCATGACCTTCTAAACTAAATACAACAAAAAAAAACAATCCAGATAATCAACAACCTTCCAACCTGGCAGAGACTTCACCTGGTCACGGCGAGCTATATGCTCCTGCATCATTTTAAATAAAATTGACGAATATAAAAATTATTATTAAAATCAAAAATCAAAAAAATGATCCCTAACACTAATTGTCATAACGATTAATTAACAATACACATGTCTAATCTCAATATTCATGAAATTTTGATTATTTATATATGAAGGACTCCATTAATGATTTGTCAAATTTATTATTTATACTCTTGTAGTACATGAGTGGTCCAACATATAACATGTGGATTTTGTTGTACATAAAATGTTTCGATACATATCTACTTTCTTCTATAATATTCGACATTACTCGTTTGATATGTTTGAAATTAAGATATAAAGTTTATTTTAAAAATCAAAAATAAAAAAAATGATCCCCGACACTAAGTGTCGTAACAATTAATTAACAATACACGTGTCTAATCTCAATATTTATGAAAATTTCATTATCTATATATGAAGATTATCTATATATGAAGGACTCCATCAATGATTTGTCAAATTTATTATTTATACTCTTGTAGTACAAGAGTGGTCCAACATCTAACATGTGGATTTTGTTGTACATAAAATGTTTCAATACATCTCTGTTTTCTTTTGTAATATTTGACATTACTCGTTTAATATGTTTGAAATTATTCGTGTATGAGTTTATACTCTTGTAGTACAAGAATGATCCAACATCTAACATGTGGATTTTGTTGTATTTAAAATGTTTCGATACATCTCCACTTTCTTCTGTAATATTCGACATTACTCGTTTGATATGTTTGAAATTATTCATGTATGAGTTTATAGTCTTGTAGTACAAGAATGGTCTGACATCTAACATGTGGATTTTGTTGTACATAAAATGTTTGGATACATCTCTGCTTTCTTCTATAATATTCAACATTACTCGTTTGATATGTTTGAAATTATTTATGTATGAGTTTAGATTGCATATTGCAAAAAAAAAAAAAAAAGTAAAGGTTGCATCATCGATATTATTTTAGCACCATTATTATGAATCTATATATAGGACCCATTTCTTTATGAATTGGGTACTTGGCACCACACATTCAAATGGTCACTTTATGGATGATGAACTTGGTTTCAAATAACTCTCATACAAATTCAAGATGTTGATATTTGGAAAAATCCACTTTTGCAGTCATATAAATTTTTTAAAGATGCATTTTCTATTACCCAAGTTTGCTATAGTTCCCGACTGACCCGAACTATAGCACTTGGGCCTAATAGGTTTTTATTTTTAAGCGTTGTTTGATTTATTTTTGTTTTTGGATTTTTATATGCCCTTCAACTCTTTTATATGAGTGTCTTCATTTGGTTTATATGCCACTAGAGTGTCATATTTTTTTCTAAACAGTGGAAAAACATATCATAACTCAGTTATCAAATTGACAGCGAGACAACTATCATTGGTTGTTATCTGCAAATGTAGGTTGACTCATCATTATTATTTAAGGAAAACCAAGCCACATGTAATTACCTAGTTGGTCGTTTGTGGGGGGGGACTTTGGGCTTTTCTCACCTTGTTATTTATGTAGTAAGATATCGTTTGCATAATTTACAAAAAAATAATATAATTATAATTGAATTTTTTGTTTGCTAGATAATGTGAGGCTTGAGATGACTCGCACGCATAATTTGTAGCTTAAGTAGTTGTGAACCAAAGGATCTAAGCCATCAAAATCACTCGATGATCACTACCGACTTGGCCATACCAACCCTTAGCATGACTAATTTTTTTCCTACATTGTTTAGAACCGATGACCTATATATCATGGAGTGCCTTAACAAAATACCTTGTCACGATTACGGCTTATTGATCATTAAATTTTATCCAAAAAAAAATTATTTTATTTAATATTAAATATAAATAAATGAATATATTCTAACATTTTTAAAAATTTCTAAAAAATAATTAAATTATACATTACATAATTTTCATATAAAGTAATTTTATAATAAAATAATTCATATGTTTGAATATTCAACTTTCACTATATCTTAGTTACAATAATTTTTGCTATCAATTACTTTTTGCATAAAAGACATGTACTAAACAATTTTTTAAATTAAAAGTAAAATGTTTGTTGAAGAAAAAACTACTATTATATTTGAGAAAAATGTGATAACTATATTAGTTAATTAATTATAAAATTTTCAATTAAATATAGTTGAGGAATTATTTTTGATAAAAATATTATAATAAAAAATATGTAAATGCTAATTGGATAATATAAATTTACATTTCAATTGGAGGTATACTTAATAAGCAAAAACATTGATATCATTTTAAGTCGGATATGGTTGGAAGTATTGAACTCTTTCACTTTGAAAAAAAAAAAAAAAAAAAAATTCACATTTTTCCATGATAGAAAGAAAGTGGCAATGCAAGAATTTACAATGAAGTTGTGCAAAGAAACTTTTTAATCAAAATTAAATATAATGTGCAAGATGTTACAATTCTTTGTGACAAAGAATTACCAAGACATAATCCTTAAGAATTAAAAAGAAAATTAAGAAATTTAAATAAAACCGACAGAGATGATGAAAATGTTCAAACCCAAACGAAGGTGGACAACAAAGACGTTGAAGGCTCTAATTTCAACAACAAATGAAAGAACTTTTAATATATAATCACAAAATAAAGTATGTTCATAGGAAGAAATAAAAAATATTATAAAAGATATATGCAATAATAATGAAGAAATTTCTCACATGAAAAATCATAATAGAAATTTAATTCAAGAAAACAAGAAGTTAAAGAATGAGAAGAAGTGATGCAGGAGCATTATACCGAGCTCATGATGAAGAAATGGAGGGGGCTTGACAATGTAGTGGCAAATTGATTTTGTTGTTAGCATTCTAAATACTTCATGTAAATGTTGAATTAGAGTAAGTCGAAGAGTTCGAGGTAGGGAGTTATTCCCAACTTACTAGTTGTCTTTTCAACTTCCCTCATTTGGAGGGAAGGAGAAACTAACCATTTGTTTAATTTTGTGAATAAAAGAGGGCATCGAATGGGGCGGAGAGAGCTCTTCTTCTGCCTCTAAATATGTACAGTGAATTAAATGAAAAATAAGTTATGTGCAACATATTTGTTCATAAATATGTTCGTAAACCTGTGGTTTCTTACATCTTGTCTCGAACTATGTGTGCATTTTATCTACATTTTAGAACCCATGTTACCATTTCTTTAGTGTTATATGTCTGTAAACATTTAATTTATGAAATCAGTGATTGTTATGCGTGCCTCATTTTACCGTGACCTCTGAACTGTATTTGCAGCACCTCTGTTTTGCATGTAGAATTTGTTCTTCCAACATAAGTTCGGACAATTAAATTGAGTGAGGTGAATGTTGGACGAGGAGAGGCGGGAGGAGAACTTTCTTTGAGTTAGAGATCGATCCAGACCATGGAAGAATCAAGCCTATAGAGGACCGAGTCATTTCGCCTTCCCAAGAGCCCGAAAACAAAGCTTTGTAATGCAACGAAAATATTTTGTAGCGCCTACAAGTTTTTAAAAAGAGCACTACGAAAATATTTCATAGCGCCTACAACCAAATTTCTTGTGTTGCATTTTAAGGCTCAATTCACCTTCGGTTTGCCCTTAGTCATCAATTTGTGGTATCAGAGCAGGTTTGATGCAGAGCCACATTTGTGGTTGAGTTGCATTTGACATTCGTGGTGTTGCCTACGGCAAAGGGAGATGGCTACGCAAGCAAGGAGAGCATGAGGTCGAGGAGGAAGACCTGTAGCTAAAGTAGAAATCTAAGAAGATATACAAAGGCTACACGCTTGTTTAGAGGCCATGGAGACTAGTAGGAAGTAAGACCCTAAGGCTAGGGATGACAACGGATCAGAGGAAGAAGCTCGAGAAGAAAGAGCAGCACATGTGGACGAACCTTCAGAAGTAAAATTGTTGAGGTTGGTATTAAGCTCAAGTTCAACACCAAAACCTGAATTGTCTACCTAAGATGGCAACTTGATAGCCGAGAATTTGATGGATTGGATTAGTGAATTGGATAAGTATTTTGAGTATGAGGATATTAAAGAAGATAAGTGGGTAAAAATTGTTGTAACTAGGTTGAAAGGCCATGTCACATTATGGTGGGACAATGTGCAGGATGAAAGGACAAAACATGAGAAACCATTGATAAAAAGTTGGGATAGGATGATAGTGAAGATGAAGGGGAAGTTTCTGCCAAAATATTATCAGTTATCCCTTTACAGACATGTACATAACCTCAAGCAAAGGTTGTTGGCAGTCAAAGAGTATACCGAGGAGTTTTATAAGGTGAATTTGAGGGCAGATTATTTAGAAAACACCCTGAAGAAAACAACAAGGTACATCAATGGTTTGAAGCTGGAGATTCAAGATGAAATCAACATGCTTTCTCCTAGGATCATGCAAGAAGCATATAAGTTTGCCTTGAAGGCAGAAGAGAAGATCACAAGGAAGAAGAATTCAGGTAGAGGTTGTGGTTTTGCTAGATGAAGAGGGAAGATTTAAGCTCAAAATAATGATGCAAGTAAGCTAAGGTAGTAAGGACAATAAGAGAAATAAGGTGACTCCATAGGAGGAAGACGTTACTAGGGAGTTAGAGGTAGAGAAAGAGGTAGAGAGACTATTTATCGGTGCTATGAATGTGGGAAGTTGGGTCACAGATCTTTTGAGTATCTTGAGAATGAGAAAAGAGGACAAAGAGAGGCATATGTAGCTTAGACGGAAGCAGCGAAAGCACAGGCACATGTGGCAGAAAATGCACCAGAGATGGGGGATGCTTTAAATATGAACAAAGTCTTGTTGAAACCGACCAAGGAGTCTATTGAATCAGTACAAAGAAAAGACTTGTCTAGGATTTCTTGCAAGGCCAAAGGAAAATGTTGCAAAGTAGTGATTGAAAGTGGAAGCACTGACAATCTAGTCTGTATAGAAGTGGTGGAAAAAAATGGATTGAAAATTCTAAAGCACCCAACACAATATAAAGTGTCATGGTTGCAAAAGGGTCACCAATTGTTGGTGAGTGAGCAGAGCGAAGTGGAGTTCCACATAAGCTGATATAAAGATAAGGTAGTTTGTGACATCATGCCAATGTATGTATGCCCCCTTCTTTTGGGATGACCTTGGCAATTTGATAGTAAAGTGGTGCATGATGAGGAGAACAATAACTATAAGTTTGAAAAGGATGGTATCAAGCACACCCTTGTGCCATTGAAGGAAGAAAGTACAATTGGGACAAGTAGCTCAAAAGTACTGCTATGAGGAGGAAAGGAATTTCTACAATAAATGGAGAAAGAAGAGGTCAGCTATGCATTGGTCTACAAACCAAAGGTAATACTTCTGCACACTGAAATTGCAAATTTACTTGTTGAGATTCAAGAGATGTTGCATGCGTTTAGTGATATCTTGGTAGAAGATTTTCCAAGTGAGTTTCCACCTAAGAGAACTATTAGCCATCACATAGACCTAATACCAGGAGCAAGCCTTCTGAATAAAGTTACTTACCAAATGACACCCAAAGATAATGAAAAAATAAGGAAATGGGTTCATGGACTGTTGGACAAAGGGTTGATAAGAGGGAGCTTGAGTCCATGAGTTGTCCATGTGGTACTTAGTCCAAATAACAATGGAGAATGGAGGATGTGCACAGATTCCAAAGCAATCAACAAGATCACAATTAGGTACATATTTCCATCGCCATGGATGTATGACATCATGAATTGTCTAAATGGGGAAGCCTAGTTTTCAAAGGTTGATTTGAAGAGTGGTTACCATCAGATTTAGATCAAAGAGGGGGGTGAGTGGAAGACAACTTTCAAGAGCAATAATGGATTATATGAATGGTTGGTCATGTCATTTGGATTGACAAATGCACTGAGTACCTTCATGCGGTTAATGAACAAGGTCTTGAAGGAGTTCATGAGTAAGTTTGTTATTGTTTATTTTGATGATATCTTGATCTTTAGTCAAACAAAGGAAGAACACCTTAGGCATGTAAGGTATGTTCTAGAAAGGTTGCAACAAGAGAAATTGTTGATTAACCTGAAGAAATGTACTTTCATGAGGTTTGAGTTGGTATATTTAGGTTTTGTCACTTCAAAGGATGGAGTGAAAATGGATCTGAAGAAAATAGAGGTGATTGTAAGTTAGCCTTCACCCAAAAAAAAAAAATCGAAGTTAGGAGTTATCATGGTTTATCTTGCTTCCATTTGAAGTTCATCAAGAATTGCAGTGGCATTTGTGCACCCATCATTGAAACAATCAAGATAGATAATCATTTTTTTGGATAGCAGCAACATAGAAAAGTTTCTAGCTCTTGAAGAGGAAGATCATTGATAAACCGATGTTGAAGCTACCTGGATTCAATCAACTTTTCCAAGTCAAAATTCATGCTAGTGGAACAACCATTGGAGCAATATTGAGTCAAGAAAGAAGACATGTTGCATGTTTCAATGAGAAGTTGAATGATTTAAAACATAAATACTTCTCTTATGACAAAGAATTTTGTGTGGCGGGTCAAGCATTGAAGCAATGGAGACACTATTTGATGTCCATGGAGTTTTTTATCTTTCTCTGACAATTCTACATTACAGTATATAATGCAACAACATAAGTTGAACAATAATCATTCCAAGTGGGTGGAATTCCTACAAAGATTCACCTTTGTTCTTAAACATGTGAGTGTACAAGAGAACAAGGTAGTCGATACTTTAAGCAGGAGGAGTTTGGCCATGCAAGGGTGCCATGTACATATTTAAGGATTTGATTATTTGCAGGACTTGTATGAGGATTATGTTAATTTTCGAGAGGCCTTTGAAGCATGCAGGAAACCCGTGAACAGAGATAGCAGCCCATGGAGGGAGTTTATGTTGCAGGATGGTTTGTTTTCAAGAAAAGTCAGTTATGTATCCCTCATTGCTCAATGAGAGAGAATATGATGCAATAAAAGCACAATGGAGGATTGGCAAGGCATTTTGGTGTGGAAAAGACACTTGGGAAACTAGAACGCTTCTATTTCTGGCTAAAGATAAGATTTTTTGTGCAAAAATATGTAGGAAAATTTTGACTATGTCAACGTGCGAAGGGGAGGGGTCAAAATGTTGGACTGTATGCTCCTTTTCCCATTCCTAGCAGACCATGGGACTTGGTGAGCATGGACTTCATTTTTGGTTTATCTAGGATGCAGTGAGGTAAAGAATATATACTTGTAGTTGTGGACAGATTTACGAAGATGGCTTATTGTATCCCATGTTGTAAGACTATTGATGCTACACATGTGGCTCATTTGTTTTTCAATGAGATTGTCTGGCTGCATGGCTTTCCAAGTAGCATAATATCTAATAGGGACACCAGGCTCACGGGGCATTTTTGGAGGACCTTGTGGAAGAAGCTTGGAACAAAATTTAACTTCTGCTCAAGCTATTATCCACAATATGATAGCAAAACTAAAGTTGTGAATAGTATTCTTATAGACATATTGAAGAGCCTTATGGTTGAGCATCCCCAACAATGGGATCGTGTGTTAGCTCAAGTTGAGTTTGCATACAATGTGATGAGCCTCAGTATTGCAACAAGAATGTTTCAACTCCTGAGGCTACCAACTTAAATTATCAACTCAGGGTTTATAAAAACTTAAAAGGTGTCAACACTATATGTGTAGCATGAAATGCGTCCTTCTTTCACTGATCTTATGCAATGAAGTGAATATCATGAAATCAAACACTAACCTAAATGCAGAATGTAAAAGTTGCATTGAAAAGGAAACCTAGACTATGGAATGGAAACCCTAGCTTAAGAATAAATAAAGTAAACTAATCTAACATGCATGAAGGAAAGAGAATGTAATCAAACACTACATCCCATAGAGGTTAGATCCCTTAATAGAGTTCATTAGATACTTCATGTGGCAATCAAGGAAATCATTATTGTGCTATCCAATTCATAAATCTGTTCATTAACCCAAATTGTTGAGATGTGTTGAAGGGTAAAAAATAAAGTCCTAAGTGGTATTTGGTCTTCCTCAATCATGTATTTAGAGCCTAGGGATCATTATTCAAGCCTAAGAGACAAAACCCAAGCTTTTGGAGCAAATATGGTCAAGTTTACACGTGTTACAGGACTGCTACAAGTGTGGCAAGATTGCTACATGAGTGAGATAACTTGCCGAATGCCCAAGTAAATCAAGTGAAAATGAGATGGGAATTTTTTTTTATTAAGTGGGATGTCCTAGGACTTCGTTCCAAGTGGAATCACTCCAAAATACCCCTATTAATACATGCTAAAAAATAACAAAAAGTCACTACTCTAAAAACCGGAAATTCAAGAACTAGTGAGCTAGTTAACGTACCAAATACCTAAGCTGATCGAGTGAAAATTCTATGGGATAAATTTTGGTATTAAATTTAATGTTTTTATGACCCAATACAAGTGGGATAAACTCAAATGAAGCTCAGTAATGCATTCTAAAAAATAGCAAAAAATCACTACTATTTTGCTACAAGGGACTTCTAGAAATTCTAGGATGCATCATGTTTGTGACTCTGTAAATAACTTGCAAAACAACTCACTTAAATCATTTAACTAATATGACCTACAACAAAAGAAGCATGAATAGTAAATGAAAAAATAAGAGATGCAAGTGAAAAAGACATTCAAAGGAAATAAAGAAATTATACAAGAGGGATCTAAGGCTCTTGGGATGGCCAAGCCCAAGGAAACTTAGATTCCTATGAAGGAAACCAAGATTTAGAAGCTAAAAATGGCACCAAAAATCATTATTTGAATCAATCCAAGTACATCCCTGTTATAAATTAAAGTGGAGTTACTAAATAACAAGTTTTCTCCACAAGAAGACTAAGAAATACATGTCCCTAGAGGAAAATTAAAGTTGGTACTTATACAAAGTGATGAGGAAGCATTCTCCTTCAAAGGAGGCAACTTTCCCCTCAAAAGTCCTTCAAAAAGTGGATCTAGTTCCCAACACTAGCAATTTGCATAAAATGACACGGAACACATTCCTAGATTATCTCAATCAGTGGAGCTCTAGAATTTGTTTAATAATTTCATCATGTCATGTTCATTTATTATCCAATTTTGGTCCTCCTGTAGCAGGGAGAAAGTCACTATATTATCTAATCCTCTAAGTCTTCATAATCTACCCAATATTCTCATAATATTCTACAAAAACAAATAATATTAGGCAGAAATATGCAATCATCTCTAAACCTTCCTAAGAACATATTAAAGCTAAAAACATTATTAAGTGTAGAAAAAGAGATTTAATATAGCCTTCATGTTCCTAAGAAAGGTTAGATGGGCCTTAATTTATGTCTAATTTGGAGGCCCATCACAATGATTCACCAAATAGAACAGGGAAGAGTATGTTTCCGATCTTATATGGAATGCATCCTAGAGGAGTTTATGAGCTAAGAGATTTGAGAAAATTGAGCAGAGGAGTGTTGTTGGTGAAGATTTTGCAGCAACAATGAATGAATTACATGAGGCAATAAAACAAAATCTACATGAGGAAATAAAACATAATCTATAGGACAACAACCACAAGTACAAACAAAGAGAAGATTTAATAAGAAGAGAGGTAAACTTTGAGGTAGTGTACATGGTCTTAGCCCCCTGATCCAGGTGCATATTGGTGGCCAACCGTTTATTCCACCTAGATCTCCAGTTGGTTTTGTCTGTTTCCTTGATTATAGCAACATTTACTATTTTTAGCAATTTTTCGGGTCATAAACTTTATGATTTGTTTTGACCCCTAAATGAAGTTCTTTTGAATTCCGCATAAGGCCTATAGCCATAAGAAATGTATTATGGAAAATCTTGTAGTATTTGGACAGATATTTCCAACAAGGTATCGTACGCGCTAAACGAAGATCATATGACCAAGTTACGACCCCAGGAAGTTGGCTACCCAGCTAACCCAAACAGGGCCCACAAACTCTTGGTGTTTCATCTCCTGGGGTTAGGGTTTTGGTAGTTTAGGATTTTCCCTTGTTTTTCAATAATAAAAAGGCCCTTGAGCCTCATTGTAACAGAGTTCATAGGAATGTACCTGCCACATCTCTTCTTAGAGATAAGTTACCATCACCCGAGCTAGTTTATTTCCATTCTGTATGTAAGCATATTTCAGTTGTTTGATATTAACGAAATGAAGTTTTATTTCTACTGCATCTCTGTGTTTATGTTTATATTTGTATTTTGTTCCATTCCTACATAAGTTTGGATCAGTTGTATCAGAGCGGTATGCTCTTTCTCTATTTTTCTTTGCATGTCCCCAACAAGGTTAGGGGATAAGGACTTAGGGCTCGAACTGGTTGAACCTTTGCAAGACTAGCCTCGCAAACCATGACGGCCTCCCATAGCAGAAGAAAAGAAATACAAGGGGGCAGGAGGTCCTTCCAAAATACTACTCAAGGAAGCCCTCGAGCGATAGAGGAATGCGATGATGGATAACTTTTCCCAGATCCTTCGGCGACTACCCACAGGAAACACATCTTCATCCAGTAGCCACTCTAGAGGTGCCACTCCTTTTAAGGTACAAGTTAACTTTGACATTCCCATATTTGAAGGCCAGATATGTAGATGTTGTAAACAAATGGTTAAATCTATTGGAAGAATATTTTTCGTTTCATGACTTTTCCAATCGGGAAAATATTACTTTTTCACTCCTCAAAGTTGCCCCATATGTCAAGGACTGGTGGGAAACCTCCTGTGAATAAAAGGACGAGAGGTAATCCTCACTATTTTTAGCCACACCCACTTGAAATTCTTTCTAATATGCCATCAAGGAACAATATTACCCTGTCAGGAGCTATGAAGATATATACATAAAGTGGACCAGGCTATGGTAGGGAAGGAACCAAGATGTGTTGGAGTTCATAAATATTTTCCATACCCTTCCCATGAAGTTGGGTATGAAGGATTTTGAGCAGTATTTGGTACTCAATTACCACAGTTGTCTACACAAGTACATCCAGGATGAGATGGAGTTCATGGACATCTCCTCGCTTGGCATCGCCTATCAATGCGCTGTTAAGATCGAGCATAAATTTAAACAGAAGAAGCGAGACTTTGGATCTGTGAATCCAAAGCAAGGGAAAGACACCTAAAAACCACATAAAAAAGGACAAAACCAAGGAGGGGTACCCAGGACAACCCACCAAAGTCGCAAGTAAAGAACAACACCATGAAGATAAAGGAGGACATATGGAAATGGTGTGAGTTCCATAAGAGCCCCACTCACAACACAATTCAATGTCGATCCAAGGAGTCACAGGTGGTCGAGCTGAAGGCTTTCGAGTCAAATGCATGTGCTGACTTTGAGTCAAAAACTGACAAGGAGAATGACAAAGGGAAGCAGATTAACGATGCGGAGCCTAGCACCACAGTTGCCACCACCAAGATCCAGAAGATTGAGCTCGAAGATCCAGAGGAGGGAGAGCGACTCTTCCACTCACATATGTGGGTGAAGGGATCTCCACTGAAATTCATTGTCAACAGTGAAAGCCAAAATAACCTCATTTCAGCAGAGGTCGTGAAGAAGTTGGGCCTACCGACTACACCACACCTGTAGTCATACACCATTGAGTGGCTTCACCAAGGGCGAGATCTTTGTGTCAGCTAACAGTGTCGCCTTCCCTACAACACCAAGCCCTTCACAGATGAGGTAGTATGTGATGTCGCTCCTCTTGAAGTTTGTGATGTATTATTAGGCCAACCATAATTGTGGAAGTGTCATGTTGTGTACGAGTCTAGGCTTTACATTGTCATTATTTCTTTGGGCAATAAGTTATATAGGATACCAGAGGTAGCACTACCTACCACTATCTCTTTGATATCTGTAAAGCAATAGACTAAGATCATTTCCCAAACCGAGAAATTTGTCTTCATTATGGTTCGCCCTCAGTGCAAGAAGAAAAGTGTGACCACATCCAAAGCCTCTAGACAGGGACAGATTCACCTCACCTATAGGGGTACCCCTACAATGCCAGGTCAAGCACTCCATCAATCTGGTCCTGGGCATTCTACTACCCAACGGACCGATCTACCGATGCTTTGTTCTGGAGAACAATGAAATTATGAGTCATATTCAGGAGCTATTATAGAAAGGGAATATCAGGCAAATTTCATCACCCTGTGGAAGCTTAATATTGTTGGTATAGAAGAGAGATGACACCTGGAGACTTTGTATTAACTATCGGCTATTGAATAAGATCACTATCTGAAATAGGTATCTAATCCCATGGATTGATAACCTTCTAGACCATTGCAAAGGGGCCAAATATTTCAGCAATATTGACTTGAAGTCTAGGTACCACCAGGTACTAATAACCCTCTAATGTGTGGAAGACTGCCTTCAAATCCAAGGAGAGCATTTTCGAATGGTTGGCAATGCCTTTTGGGTTGATGAATGCCCCTACAACCTTCATGCAGTTGATGGATAACATATTGTGGCCCTTTACCAAATTGTTGATGGTAGTGTTCCGAGACGACATCCTGATCTTTAGTAAGAGTTTGGAAGAGCACATACACCATATCCGACAGGTCCTACAAACCCCGCAACAGCACAAATTGTGTACCAATTTGGAGAAATGCACTTTTGGTATGACCCATGTTCAATATATGGGGTACATCATTAATGAGTTGAGTGCTCATGTGGACCCATCCAAGATACAAATTATTTGAGATTTTCCAAGCCCAACCACTCTAACAGAGCTCTACAACTTTTTGGGCCTTACCAATTTCTATCGCAGGTTCATTTTGGGATTCTCTCATATCACTTGGCCTTTGAATCAAGTCAACAAGGGAAGGGAAAAATCAAATTTATTTTGGTCTGAATCCCAACAGAAGGCATTTGTTGAGTTGAAGCATCGCCTCTGCTCTACACCAATGCTCACATTATCAAACCTGCAACAACCATTTGAAATTGAGACAAACACCTCAGACTATGATATTGGTGCAATTCTTTCCCAATAGGGGCATCCGGTGACATGACATATCAAAATGAGACAATTTCAGATGCAGTCAAAAATTATCCCACTTATGAAAAAGAGATGTATTCTACTGTGCAGGCCTACCAATAATGGAAGCATTACATTTTGGGGAAGGAAACGGTCATCCACCTAGACCACCGACCCTTGCAGTTCATACAGACACAAGGGAAGTTGCAGAACGGGCGCCATCATAAATGGTCTACATATCTACAACAGTTCCATTTGAACATCAAGTACAAGGGAAGCACCAATAATGTTGCAAACTATCTCAGCCGATCATCGATCATGGCACTAACCATTGTGCTCGACTCTTGTGGACACGAGACTTCAGGGTGGACACATCTTTACAAGTGCAATCCATAATTCGACAACACCTGCCAGATGCTCCTAGAAGGCAAGAAAGTTCTAGATTTTCACCTCCAGGGTGCATTATTATGCCACATGGAACACCTTTGTGTTCCTACAAGCGAGTGTGCCAAGATGATTTAGGAGGTGCACTATAGTCGAGTCATTGGACACTTCGAAGTAGAGAAAACACTAGCAGTGCTACAAAAGTATCTTTATTGGTCGAACCTTCAACAAGATGTTGAGAAGCACATCAGATCCTGCACTTCTTGCGTCATTTCCAAACCAACAATCAAGAAGCAAGGCTTATATACTCCTCTGCCTAGTCCTAGTCGACCTTGGGAATCCATCTCCATGGATTACATGTCGGTCCTTCCTTCTACTAAGCATAGCAATGACTACGTGTTAGTGGTCATCAACAGATTCTCTAAGATGGCCATTCTGGTGGCCTACAAGAAGAGTATCACTTTAAAAGCCACTGTTAATCTCTTCTTTGAACGAGTGTGGGTACATTTTGGGATCCCACAGTCCATTATCTCAGATCAGGATAGCATATTCATGAGTGCATTTTGTTCAATCCTCTAGTTGATGTTGGATACTAAGCTCACTAATTCCATGGCCTTCCACCCCCAAAATAATGGCCAAACAGAGGTCGTCAATGGGATGATCGTCCACATTTTACGCATTTACAACTCGAAGCATCCACACAAATGGGATGAAAGTCTCACCTATGTCTAGCACAGATACAACAAAGCTCTCCATAGCTCCACTAGTCATAGCCATTTTAAGGTGAGGTGGGATTCCATCCACCTTGTCCCATTGATGTGGCTATACCATTTGCAGCTACTCAAGCAGATTCGATTCATGTCCAATCCAAAGCTGACCGGGCTAACAACTTCATTGAGTGCATTAAACACATCCTCCAATAGGTCCATGACATATTGGATAGAGCCAATTCTAAGTACAAGCAGCATCATGATTAGCATCAAGTGCCACATAAGTTCCAAGTGGGCAACAAAGTTTGGTTACATTTGTAGAAGGAACACCTTGCTAAGCCTCACGAAAAGCTTCACCTTCTCCGATATGGGTCATACACCATCACCAAGGTTGTAGGGGACAATTCCTTTGAGCTCAGCATTCCATTGTTCCTTGGTCTACACCTAGTATTCAGTGTGGATCAGTTACGACCATAGTTTCCTCCATTGTTGGACACATCCGACGTCGCGGAGCAGCTGACACCAACAAAGCTCAACCCAAGCTGCATTGAGCAGGCCACAATTGACAGGATCATGGAAATACAAATTAAAAATACTCTTCAATAGAGTATCCAACTATATTGAGTTGTCAAAGCAGGCCAACTCCTTTACCAAGACAAGTGGTTCACCAGGTCAGGTTCAACGAAAAATTCCTCACCTCATGGAGGCTTTCCACGCAATGGGGACCATTGCTTCCTAAGGGGGAGGAATAATCTAGGTTGATATTGGTGGCCACCCACCTATTCCACCTAGACATCTATTTAGTTTCATTTGTTTCCTTGATTATAGCAGCATTTACTATTTTTAGCAGTTTTTTAGGTCCTGAACTTCCAGAGCTCTTTTGACCCCCTAAATGTGTTTTTTTTATGTTCACAGTAGGCCCATAGCCATGGGAAAGGGCCTATAGAAAATCCTGTAGTACTCGTAGAGATATTTTTTATGAGGTATCATATGCACCAAACGGATATCATATGACCAAGTTACGACCCAGGGAAATTGGTTTCCCAACTAACCCTAACGAGGCCCACAAACTCTTAGTGTTTCATCTCTTGGGGTTAGGGATTTGGTTGTTTAAGGTTTTCCTTTGTTATTAAATAATAAAAATTCCCTTGAGCCTCATTGTAACACATTTCAGAGGCATGTAGTAGCCACACCTCTTCTTAGAGATAAGCTACCATTGTCCAAGCTAGTTTATTCCCATTTTGTATGTAAGCATATTTCAGTTCTTTGATATTAATGAAATGAAGTTTTATTTCTGTTGCATCTTTTTGTTTATGTTTATATATGTATTTTTTTGTGTTCCTGCATAAGTCCAAATCACCATCTGAGGAAGGAGATATTCCCAAGAGGAGAATATAACAAGCTCAAGATGAAGAAAATAGGACCTTGCAAAATACTCAATTTTTTTTTTTTCAAATGCTTATGAGTTGGAATTACCTATGGGCATAGGTATTTCACCTATCTCCAATTTGGCTTATTTGTATCCCTATCAAGATGATGATGAAGGTTCCACTACAACAAATGGGAATAGTGCAGAAGTTAGTGAATAGAGTTGGATGAAGCATATGCCTCTGGTAGGGGGTCCGGGGGTTTAGAGAATCTTGGACACCAACTGTGCAAAGCACACCAGGGGGAAAGAGTATCTGGAGTTTTTGGTGAAGTAGAAGGACTATTCGATGGAGGATTATACATGGGTGAGTGTTGCAACACTACAAAAGGCAGGTTGCTTTGTAGAGGACCTTATGAGCATGAGCTCGTGAGTTTTCCTTCCTGGGGAGTCTGATGTAGGACCATTAAACCGAGATCGTGATGAAGAAATGGAGGGAGCTTGAAAATGTGGTGGATTGGCCACATGTTGAGCTAGAAAATCGATTTTGTCATTTTCATTCTAAATACTTAATGTAAATTCCAAATTAGAGTAAGTCGAAGAGTTCGAGTTAGGGAGTTATTTACAACTCACTGATTGTCTTTTTGACTTCCATCATTTTGAGGGATGGAGAAATGAACTATTTGTTTAAGTTTGTGAATAAAAGAGGGGCATCAAATGGGGAGGAGAGAGCTCTTCTCTTGCCTCTAAATTTGTACAGTTGAATTAGATGAAAAAAAGTTGTGTCGAACATATTTGTTCATAAATCTGCTCATAAACCTGTGTTTTCTTACCTCATGTATCTGGTCAAACTATGTGTGTGTTTTATCTACATTTCAGAAATTGTGTTGTCATTTTTGTAGTGTTATATGTCCGTAAACATTTAATTTATGAGAGTGGTGGTTGTTATACATGCCTCCTTTTACCATGACCTCTGAACTATATTTGCAACACCTCTGTTTTGCAGGCAAAATTTGTTCTTCCAACTGAAGTTTGAACCATTAAATTGAGTGAGGTGAATGTTGGACGAGGAGAGGCAGGAATAGAATGTTATTTGAGTTAGATATTGAGCCAAACCGTGCAATAATGAGCCTGCAAAGGACCAATTCATTTCACCTTCCTAAGAGCCTTAAAGCAGAGTTTTGTAATGCTACGAAAATATTTCGCAGCGCCTACAGCCAAATTTCTCGCACTACATTTTGGAGCTCAATTTGACTTCGGTCTGCCCTTAGTCATCAAGAAGACACAGTACAAAATAAAAAAATTGTAGGTTTTAACCCCGTACAGAAATTACCTGCATACGAATTCTAAATCACAGGAAAAATAAAAATGCGAGAGCATAACACATAAAACACGTATACACGAAACAAACAAGAACTTCTAACATTCGATTCACCGGAGCGGAGCTGTAGCGAAGAAAAAACCCTAAACAATGTCTGGTCGCGGCAAGGGAGGTAAGGGTTTGGAAAAGGGAGAAGCAAAGAGGTACAGAAAGCTACTGAGGGATAACATCTAGGGCATTACCAAGCCTGCCATCAGACGTCTTGCCAGGAGAGGAGGTGTTAAGCGCATTAGCGGACTCGTCTACAAAGAGACCAGGGGAGTATTGAAAATCTTTCTGGAGAAAGCCATCAGAGACGCCGTCATTTACACTAAGCAAGCCAGGCGCAAGAATGTCTCTGCCATGAATGTCGTCTATGCACTCAAGAGGCAGGGCAGACCCCTCTATGCGCTCAACAGACTCTCAATACCTGCGGAAATTGTTTCCCGTTTCAAAAATCTGTCCCCGCGGGCCGTCTCTTCTGATGGTCAGGCGAAGCCGTCGGTTTTGGCTGACGAGAAGTTAGGGGAAGTCGGCCTGGAGCTGCTTCGAAGCGAGGTCACTGTGGACTGCTCCTACAATCTATCGCAGGAGGAGCCAGGCACAAAGTTCGCGTTCTGCAATGCTCTCATCGTGAGGAGAGGGACAAATGTGACCGTGAGGTGTTCGAATCCTCGCCCGGGAGGCTCAAGGCAGTCGGAAGAGTGGGTATGGGGAAAGATAATGTGGATCTTCAAGTAGCCACTGAGTTTGGATGCTTGGTCGTCAATACTCCCACTGCCAATACCGTTGCGGCTGCTGAACACGGGATCGCCTTGATCGCATCCATGGCGCGGAAAGTGCCCCAGGCTGATGCTTCCATGAAGGCTGGAGCCAGATCTGACCTAGATTTGCATGAAGATTCATCCGTTTTCCAGATCCAAGTCAACCTTTCGAGAAAAACATCAATGTTATGGGCACACGTAGCGGATCTTGTGCAGGACCTTTTGCAAAATCTTGAAGGCCGGCTACGGATCCCCTCATCTTGCCTCAGACTGGTCTACAAGGGTAAGCAACTTATGACTACCCTTCCTCTCTCTTTTTACAGCATTCAGAGGGATGCCTCTATTGTAGCCACTTTTCGTTTGAGAGGGGGTTCCTTCAGGCAAACCTCCTCTGCCCCTTCTTTCTCTTTTAAAGATGCTGTCCGCAAAGATGCTGCCCATTCACAACCTTCTTCTTCAGCAGGCCATCCATTTGAGGCTCCAAAGCCTTTTCTGGTAGACAAATCAGAGGTCATTCCTTCCATCATTCTCTCCCATCCTGGGATTGATGACCGCTATCAACTTTATGTAGAAGCCGCTCTTGTATGCAGATTTAATTGGCTATGGCCTCGCACTTCAAATCTATACCAATGGATTCATACCAACTGGACTAAAAAAAGCGAGATACACCTATGTTCAAAAGGATTCTTCATTGTGGTTTTTGACCGAAATAAAGATTATCAGAAGGCCTTAACGGGAGGCCCTTGGTTTTGGGGCTCAGCGGGGCTTTTTCTTACTCCTTGGTTTCCAGACTTCGACCCTTCTACAGCTGTTATCACCAAAACTCCCATTTGGGTCAGGCTCCCGAACCTTCCAGCGCATCTATGGCATGTTTCGGTCTTCATAGCAATTGCAGAAACTCTAGGACGTTACCTGGCTGTAGATTCTTCTCGAAAGGAAAATGGGCTCTACACATTTGGTAGAATCTGTGCAGAAATAGATATAAGCAAAGGATTTCCAGATCAGATTAATCTCAAGTATGGAGATTTCCATTGGACTCAAACCTTGGATTACGAGAACACAGCTTTTCGTTGCCGCCATTGTCACCAAACAGGACATCTCCAGAGTTCATGTCCCCAGGACCTCGACAAAAAGAAGACTCCAAAGCGCAAGCCCAAGTCCAAAAGTTGGAACCCCTGTGCGCCTCCTCAACCTTTGGAGGATTCAGATTCCGCCAGTTCTGATGAGGAGGAAATAGTTGCAGATGGACAGAATGTTGAGATGCCGGCGGATGCTCCCTTGGATGATTCGACAAACCCCTCCGTCTCTTAGATATCCCAGAAACGTTCTCATTTCACTTCTTCAGGTTCTGAGAAGGATTCTCCACAGCCAGGGCAGATTAGTCTTCAACTCGTTTCGGCTCAGCCAAATTCCACTGATTGGGTCAAAGTAAGCAGGAAAAAAGGGAAAAAAATCCGTGTGATAGTAACAACCCCTTCAGGGTAGTTCTATTGCTTAGTTCCGGTTCTTTGTTATTCCTTGTTCTCTTTAGCCCTCTCCTGGTTCTTAGCCAAGGAGCAAGGTGCTGCCTATCTCCTTGGGCCCCTTGCTTTTCTGCTATGCTTGCATGCAAGCATGATTGTACTATACTCTCTTCTTTTTTAATAGAATTAGTCTTTACTCAAAAAAAAAAAAAAAAAA
>APFE031143644.1:7744-44883 GCA_000404065.3 Pinus taeda | reverse complement strand
TTGTTTCTTTTATATATTTAACTTTTACATTTTGTTGAAATATTAAGCTTTTATTATAATTTTATTTTTGTAAGTCGAAGATTTTTTATTAATCAAAAGGCATATAGAAGGATGTTAAAATGCATATGGTCTTACCCCAGCTAGGTTTGTTGACCAATGTGATAACCATACAACATACGGAAAGCAAAATTTCCAGAGAGAAACCTAACATTCCAAAAAACTAAAAGAACAAGAAACACACGAGTGAACATATTTAGTTGTGAGACGTAATGGAAGTAAGGTTGTCTCGTTGAGTACTTAGGGGAGGCAGAGGGTGATACATGCAGTTGACATGTTGCTCAAAGTGAGCAAGCCAAGTTTCAAGCGTTTCAACTATTTACATTAGCAAATTTTGCCCGTGCTAGACCACTACCACCCTTTCACAAACATGGCACTGGAAGTACTGAAGCTGCTCTAATTTGGCCATGACATCCTTGTGCTCCTCCCTATGACCGTGATCAAGGGTGTATGATCTAGAAGAGACGGATTACACCAGTTTGAGGATCGTCAAGGAGAATCCAGGCCTCTTGGAAGGTACCCAATTGGATGTCCTTGATTGTACATGGTCGTTACGGCCCTGAGGTGCCGAAACAAGTTGACATCCCTACCCACAACCACCTATGTGTGTGCCATGACCAAACTATGAAACCATCTGATGGAAGTTGCCCATCATGGAAGCCACTAAAGAGGTGTGAGCCCCACAAGTTCCACAACCCCCATGACTAGTTCCTTTTGAAGGACTCGTGCCCCGCCTAGAGCTCCCACCTTGAAAAATATGACACCACCCCGAGACCCAGTGAGGGTGAGAGAACCTTCAAACTTCGCTGGAGCAAGGGCACGCAAGGAGAAGGGGTTGGGCTTCATGATGGAGCTCAGAGGGAAGTCGCAGAGCTAGAATACAAAGACACCTATAACATTATCACTTTCCAACTGGAACCAAACAATCCCTACTGCAGACGTGAGGGAAGAGAATAACCAACACACTAATTCTGACCACTGAGAATTTGTTGTCCGCTTAGAGATGAGCCAGACTAGAGGAGAAGTGAAAGACCTGAGAGGAGAGAGCGAGATAGAAGATATAAGACACCTAAGACGAGATTGAAAGGAAATGCCCCAAATGCGATACTAA
Source organism: Pinus taeda (assembly GCA_000404065.3). NCBI lineage: Eukaryota > Viridiplantae > Streptophyta > Pinopsida > Pinales > Pinaceae > Pinus > Pinus taeda. The sequence continues at coordinate 43,715 of APFE031143644.1, read as the reverse complement.
CACCAAAGTCATAGCACAACAGAGAGCATGAATTCAGACGAGAGACCCCGGAAAGGAACACTCAGGATGTTGGAAAAACCGGAGGCTCGTGCCACCTTGAAACTATAACCACCACCTCGAGAGTTAGAACACCACCCGTGTACCGAGAACTAAAAGTATGAGGTAAATAACTACAAAAGCATCCCCCAAGAGGCAAAGGCGAGAAACCCCAATAGTAAAAGGCAATTTAAACTAAATCCAACTAGAAGTGAAGAATACATGTCCTCTAGAGAGGCGCTAAGAGGGAAAGTCTCTTAATTAGCACAAGTAAGCGAGACAATATTGCTAGAGGCATGCCCGAGGCAGACAAGATGGATCACCACGCTAGACCAAGAGCTAGAGAAGATGCAAGCAAGGATGGGAACACATTACATAGAGAGTCATTACAAAATCTTAAAGTTTTAAGATTGATGAAATATAACGAGAGGAGGAGTGACTCCATCACATCGAAGGAATTGCACACAGGTGAAGTTGAGTGGTTCGCACAAGTGAGCACAATGGTATTAACTCTAGTGTGGTGGAGGGGCTAATGACCTACCCTCCCCCGCCTCGAACATTGAACAAACAACATCTCTCACATGACTCGTGGCTTCCACAACCCGACACCCTAATTGAGGAAGCTTTTATTTTATATATATATATATATATATATATATATATTATATATATATATTATATATATATAACGTTTAGGTTGTAGTATATCCAGAGAATCATTGAGAAATATTTAGCTAATCCAAAAGAAATTTATAGCCTTCATCCTCAATATTAAAGGAAATACTCCCTACCCCATCATGTTGGTTGAAGTTGACTTTACCCCACTGAAATAATGGTTATGTTTAGGTATTTGATGTATAAGAAGAAACTTTACAACATGGAAGCCAACTGGTTCCCAAAAATTGCTTCTAACTCTAGCTAAATCCCCCCTTAGACTGAAATGATGATAACATACAGATACCAAGTCTTCGCTATACCATTGAGGGATAAAGGAAGAAATCATCTTGGATAATAAAGATAATATTAAAAATACCATTAGTTCCAATTTTTAGGATAATCTATGGGATGATAAAGAAGCTAATGTATTATAAGGATGTGATCATCTCCAATTTTGCTAACCGAAATTATCATTTCCTTTTGACCAATGCTAAGAAGAAAATGAATATTGCAAAAAACTAATTCTCACCTTTGTCATACTAAGAAGGTTGAAGATGATAAATGTTTTCTCGTGGATTGCCCCACTCTTACTCACATCCATTCTCATTTCCATAACCTTTGCACACTAGCAATCTTGTTGATTTGTTAAGCTCTCAAAACAAAAGTGATCTCGGAATGTTTCTCTCCCTTCATTTTATCACAGAAATAAAATTTTAAAGAGTCTCAATTAATCTCCTTCTTTCTTAAGGTCCCATAAACCATATTAGCCTTAGTGGATATCATCATATAAATATTCAAAAATAATAAAAAACAATAAATTACACACACACACATTATATATATATTATAACTTGGGTTCCTTTACTAAAATTTATTTTGATTGAAATAATAACACTTGGATTATAAATTATCTTTACATAATAATTTATTACTTTAATGGATTGGATATAAAAAATTAACAAAAATAACTAATATATGGAAAAATATAATAAATGAAAAAGAAAAATCAAAATATTTTTTTAATTCATATATGTTTTCTTTTTTTTCTTATATTATTGGGGATTGGGTACCTTTTGGGAAGAAAATAACTACTACATCAACCTAGGTTTTTAAGGATTTTATTGTCTTTTTATTCATTTTATTAAGAACCTCCTTGAATTGCTTGTGATTTCATAACAAACATAAAACATATTCCAATAGAATTTTAGACTAATTTCATGAAATTATTAGTATTGAAGATGGACAAATTTAGATTCCAGTTGAGATTTGCTCATCTCATCAAATAAATTTGCCAAAGAATGAAAATAAACTAACTTCAAGATTAATTACTTTTATTCCAAAAAACCAATAACTTAAAATACAACTATTAAATTTTTTATACTGATTATATCAAGATTTATAATTTATTTAATAAAATATATATTTATATCTCAAACTAAATTTTTAAAAAAACAAATAAATTAATTTAACATTTGTTTAAAACAAAAACCAACACCCTCTCACCTTAAAATAGATGTCCTAACCAAGGGTATGGAAAAATTGATGGATAGGATAGATAATATTGAGAGGAAGCCCCAATGGGATAGTCAACACGCACCTCCTGTGAGAAAACCAAACTTTAGAAAGATTCAAAATGAGAATACTGGAAAGAATGGACCTGATCATAATGTTAGGCCTCCCTTTCAAGAAAATCATGCCGAAGCATCTCATTCAGACGACCTTGAACAAGACACATATATTAACCTGATGGGATTGGATGAAGAGGACACTGTCTTCTTGACTCAAGATGAGCAGGAACTGCATATGTTGCAGCAGTTGTAGACCCAATCCGGAGAATCATTTGATTATAAACAAGGGTTTGATTCTTCCATTTTTGAGGTACACAAACAATACAATTTAAGGAGTAAAAAGAACAATGATACTCCTGACCAAACCAAGAAAACAATCACAAGTGAACCTAAGAAAATCAAAGCAGCCCCAGTTACTAAAACTCTCCAAATCCTCCCTAGACCAAACCAGACCACTCTCGATCCTACCATCGTAGAAATAACCCCTAATCAACCCCCTGATGATCAACCTTCCACTTCAGTGCACTCCAAGGAAACAATGGAACAGTCTCCAAACACTATATTAGAAAATCCACACAAAAAGACCTCAAACAGAAAAAAAGAGCAACAATCTCCTGCTATGAAAATTCCAAGCCCTTAAACAAAGAAACCCCCTTTGCCTTTCAATTTGGGAGCAGAGGTGGCTAAAATGAAAATCTGAGTTCTCTTAACAAAGTTGATTAAAATTGAAACCTATAAGTCTCAAATAAACAAAACCTTAAACTTTGTTGAGAATGAAGACTCTGTCAACTTGTTTGATGATCAGCCATAACTTATATTCGGTCCTGATGTTAATGGAAAACCACTAGAAGGAGGGGTACCACCCTTTTATATTAGCCTTAGCATTCATGATAAAATCTTACACAATGCAATGTTAGATTCCAGGGCTTCACACAATTTAATGCCTAAATCGGTTATGGAAAAATTAAACTTGGACATTACTAAACCTTACAAGGACCTATTTTCATTTGACTCAAGTCAAGTAAAGTGTCTAGGGTTAATCAAATACCTGTGTGTTTCCTTGGTACAATATCCTGCTAAGAGCATTCTCATGGATATAGTTGTTGCTGACATCCCACCTAAATATGGCATGCTATTGTCTAGATCATGGGGGCCTAAAATCCAAGGATCTTTACAACTTGACATGTCATATGCCACAATCTCAGTCTTTAGACAACCTAAAAAGCTGTACATAGAGACCCTAATGATATATGTAGTGAGTAGCCAGGATGGGTCTCAAAACTTTCCTATCTATTCCATCCATTCTGACATTGATTCTTTTATTTTGTATAACGCTAAACAAACACAAAAAACTACTTCAAACAACATTGTTTCAGAACCAAAAGAAATTACAGTTACAGCTAAAAATGAAACTTTCCAAACTCAAGAGCTTTCCGATAAAAATGATGATCAAAACACCTCAAGCAATGAAAATTTTATTCCCCGAGACAGTGAGAATTATGAACATGAGATATTATGGCACCTTGAATTTAATGGATCAGTGAATAAGTTAGGAGCAAAAGCAAGAGCGTGGATATACAATTTGGAGAATGATCACTCAGAGGTCCATGCTTACAAACTGAATTTCAAATGCACTAATGACATGGCTAAGTATGAAGCCCCGATTTTAGGCCTCAAACTAGTTAGGAACTTAGGAGCCAAAATAGTTTCTATTATGGGAGACTCTGAGTTGGTTATAAAACAAATTAGTGTTGTATATATGACGAGAGATCTGAGACTAAGCTTTTATAGAGGAACAATTGTAGAAATAATGAATACTTTCCTAGAAACTAAGATTTCAATCATCCCAAGGAAACATAATATGCAGGCTCATAGTTTAGTGATGTTTGTGAGAACTTGTAAGTTTCCATTTCAACCTAACTATCAGTACACTGTTGAGGTTAGGCACGGGACCTGCTATCCCAGATAACTTGAAAAGCTGGCAAGTATTTACTAATGACCAACAGATAAAAAAAAAATTACCCTTAGAAGAAGAATTTGTAAATAGTAATATAGATACTGACATAACACTAGATCCTGACTTTAAAGATGACATAGAAATTAATGAAATAGAGGATGAAAATATAGATAGATTTCATCCCACTAAATTTACAAAATTGGATGTAGAAAAATTAAAGCAAGTTGAAATTGATGAGATAATTAAAGAAGACTCTGAAATCATTAATCTCAAAGACAACTTTTTTCCCAAAGGATTAACCCCTTTGGAAGACTTGTTTGATTTAAATGATGTCCCTAGAAGACCAAAGATGGAACCCTTAAAATATGATATGGAGGAGTGTAATATAGACACTACAGAAAATCCAAAATTGATCAAACTTTCAAAGTCCTTACCTCCTACCAAAAAAGTGAAATACCTTGAATTATTAAAGGAATTCCAAGATGTCTTCTCTTGGAGTTATGAGGACCTCAATTACTATGACACCAACATCGTACAACACACCATCCCCATAAAAGAAGACCATAAACCTTTTAGACAAAAGCTTAGGAGGATTAATCCCATCCTAATACCTTCTATTGAAAAGGAAATTCAAAGGATGTATGAGGCCAAGATAATAGCACCAATTGGATTCTCTGATTGGGTTTCAAATTTTGTGCCCACAAGGAAAAAAACTGGTGAGATGAGACTTTGTGTTGATCTCAGGAATCTTAATAAAGTTTCACTGAAGATAATTACCCTCTCCCTCAAATGAATCATATATTACAAAGGGTAGTAGGGTCAACCAGAATCTCATTATTGGATGGGTTTTCTAGTTACAATCAGATTTTAGTTCATCCAGACGACCAGGCTAAAACTGTGTTTACTACTCCTTGGGGCACATTCATATATGGGAAGATGCCTTTTGGATTAAAAAATGTAGGGGCCACTTTCCAAATATCCATGGACATAGCTTTTGTTAAGGAAATTCATGATTTCCTAGTTATATATTTATATGACATCATTTTATTCTCAAAATCTCATAAACAACACTTAGATCATCTAAGACAGGTTTTCATCAAATGGTGGAAGTATGGAATTTCCTTGAATCCCAAGAAATCTTTATTTGGGTTAGAAGAGGAAAAGTTATTAGGCCATATAATCTCAAAACATGATATCCAAATAGATCTTGCAAGAATTGAGGCCATCTTACAGATACACCATCCTAGGAGAATTAGGGAATTACAATCCTTTTTAGGAAAAATCCACTTTCGTAGGAGATTTATTTCTAACTTAGCAGAATTAATTAGATCATTAAATAATATGTTAAAAAATGATTCGACCATAAAATGGACCACTAAGGCTAAGATATCCTTTGAAGATATTAAGTTATCCTTAACAAAAACACCAGTTTTGGTGAGTCCAAAGTTTGACAGAGATTTCATTATATTTTCCTTTGCCTCAGAACACACAATTCTACAGTCCTACTACATAAGAATGATCAGGGTTATGAACAACCTATTGCCTTATTTAGCAAAGCCCTTAGGGATGCCCCCTTAAAATAAAATAGAATGGAAAAACAATCCTTTGCTTTGGTCAAAGCTATTAAAGCTTTTAGAGTTTACATTTTATATTCTCATATAATACCCTATTTCCCCAATTCAGTAGTCAAGGACATCCTAATTCAGGAAGGTCCATATGGAAAGAGAGGGAAATGGATAGCTACTATATTAAAATGTGACCTAGAAATCAAACCAACAAAGTTAATCAAAGGCCAAGGTTTAGCCAAGCTCATGGCTTAATCTAACTGTCATGCCTTAGACATAAAGTTTATTGCAGAAATGGATAATGAAGAGGAGATGGCGACTCCACCAATCAGCGAGGCCTGTATTGAATCGCCATGGTATGTTGACATCATATATGTTTTACAAAATCTACAAGCTCCTCTAGAATTATCCAGGACCAAAAGGAGATGCTTAAAAATGAAATCTTTAAAATTTTACATAATTGACAATGCTTTGTTTTGGAGGAATCATGAAGGTATCCTTCTCAACTATTTATTGAAAGAAGAATCTGACAAAGTGTTAGAAGAGTTTCATGCAGGTGACTGTGGAGGACATCTTTACTGGAAAAGCACTGCTGACAAGATTCTTAGAGCCAGTTTCTATTAGCCTACTTTGTTTCTTGATGTAAAGAGATTTATAACCTCATGTCATAAACGTCAAATTTTTGAGGGAAAAAAAAAAAGATTTTACCCCTGCCCCTAAAACCAATCTCTGCTGAAGAACCTTTACAAAAATGGGGTCTAGACTTCATTGGTGAAATCCACCCACGCTCCTCTGCCCAGATGGATTTTCACTGCTACACACTATTTCACTAAATGGATAGAAGCCATACCATCAAGCCAAGCCAATGACACCATTATAATAACCTTCCTTGAGGCCAACATCCTATCAATATTTGGGTGCCCAGCCAAAATCATCACTGATAATGCAGCAACTTTCAAATCCATAAGAATGATTTATTTCCATAATAAGTATCATATAACCCTCGGTCACTCCATAGCTTAGTACCCTCAAGGAAATGGACTAGTAGAGTCCTCAAACAAAAGTCTGGTAAATATCATCAAAAAATTGTTAAAGGATAACAAGAAAGCATGGAACAAAAAGCTAGTAAATGCCTTGTGGGCAGACAGGCTAACCATAAAGAAATCCATTGGTAATAGTCCTTATCAATTAGTTTATGGAATGGAAATTGTTTTCCCATCTTCTTTTGGAACACCAGTGATGAAGATGCTCCAAGATTTTCAGGTTGAACCAAATGACATCCAAAGAAGAATCAACCAAACAATTCATTTACAACAAACTAGAGAAGAAGTGTACATCAGATCTCAAGTTGTGCAGGAAGGGATCAAGAAGACTTTTGATAAAAGGACTAAGGTAGAAGCTTTTTACCTAGGGGACAAAGTTTTAACACGGGATTCAAGGAGAGAGGATAAAGGTAAACATGGGAAATTTGATTTCCTATGGAAAGGCCCATATATCATTTATGCTTTCATGGGTAATAATGCTTTCTTCCTCAAAGAAATGGATGACATAGAAGCAGAAGGAGGACCAGTTAATGGTCAAATGCTCAAACACTTCATTGAACCTAGTTACTGATTTCATTGATCATTTGTACACACTTTATTATTTAAAAAGTCTAGAGTTGATTGGATGGTGATTTTTGAAGTTGAAGCCCGAAGAGAAGGCCCTAAACTTCAAAAGCTTTATTTTCATAAATAGTAATAATGTAGAAGCATAAAAAGTAAATGTTGCAATGCAATATCATAGCATTTTATAAGGCCATTGATCTACAAAGTTCTTGACATTTCTCCAGAAATTCCATCCCCAAGTGGAGCCACTGTTAGGTTCCTATACCAACAGGAGCCATAATTTTTGAATGATTGAGATTAAACCTGTAATATGTACATACCTTTTCTTTCTGCAAATGTTTTCCATATTCAAAAAATTAAAAAATGTAGAGAGGGTATGTCCTAAAATAATAATAAAAGGACAAGAATAAAAAAATGGTAAAAAAAGATGAAAAATATGAACCCCAAGAAAAGAAAAAAGACCATTAAAGTGAGCAAGCCAAAATTCCACTACTATTTACTTTTTTTCATAATAAATAATTGTGTGTAGCTTGTAATATTTGCCACAATCCATGATAGTCAAAATGTTTAAACTTGGCTATTTCATGTTTTCAATTTCGTGTCTATAGATAGAGAATAAAAATCTAGCCAAACAGTGTAACCTTGGCATATAATTAGATAGGTAGAGTAAATAAAAGGAGTTCAATTGTTTAATTTCAGCCCTTGGATGTAACAAGGTTAGAAGTAGATAGTTACTTTGTAAAGAAAATAAAAATATCTGATAAGGGTCTACTACCTCAAATGCACCCCAATAAAGTGAAGAATAAATGGTAGGATGAGTAAGTGGGTAAGTAGTAGAAAGGTTGTAGAAGTATGATGATTGATATCACAAGGCATGTTTATCATCTTTTCCATTATAAAATTTCTATAGATAAATGGAAAATCAAGCATGAAATAAGGTTTACAAAGTCAATTAATTAACTACCCTCATTCATTTCACCCCTTTAATTAACTAATTTCCCAAAATAAATTTCAAAGTACCAAAACCTCTAAGCCAAAGAGGCTCAAAGAATTTCTCTCACTTTTGGAGGGACCAGACCCTTGGCTTAATGACTTATAGGAAATAAGTACTAAAACCCCCTCATAAAAATTCATCCCTCGCTTCAGTTCATTCATTTCCCCTAATAATACTCCTTTCCTAAGGTTAAATTACTTTTACCTAGGAAAAGTATTTATCCCCCCACATAAATCATTTTCATATCAAAAACCCACAAAAATACCTTATCCTAAGTATTTGTGTTAATATGCGAAAAGCATTCAAAAATGAAAAAGCATTTAAATAAGGGTATTGTGGCCCTTTCCGCTCATTTTATTAATTACTAATTTTTATTTATTAAATCTCAATGAAACCCATTTCCCCATATATATTTAACTCCTACATATAAATTAACCATACCCTTAGTTTACATATAAACTATGATGTTCTACCCAAACCCCAAAAGACCCACTAAATAATTGATCCGCGATTAAGTTAGGCAAAAACCCAATTAATCCCTCCATTAATGACCTTGATGCCTTAACCCTGCCTTAATCCCTCATTAACTCAAAAATTGTTGCACTTAAGCACCCGCTGGGCCCCCCACTACCCTTCGTGCAAGTTCCCTGCCCAATCACCGTACGATTGCTTCCCTCCACATCTGACAACCCTTATCCATTTTGGGTGGTCCCGATGCCTGAACATCACTGACCCAAAAATGTTGTTTTTTGTTGGGCCCATAATGCTACATGTCGTTCAACGTATGGAATTGGGCGGCCTCCCCCCAATACCACCGAGCGCCCAAAATCGGTGCAACGGAAACCATTTACCGCCTGCCTGCTACATTCCAAAATGGTTACTGTTCACCCCGTTACACAACTAAATGGTTATTGTTCACCCATACCCGCCAAAATTTACTTTCACGCATAAATCCGAAAAGCCCCAAATCATTTGTTTTTAGCATTTTTTCAATTGTAAACATCCATGCATGCACATGTAAATGTCGAAGTTTTCAACCTATGCCCAATTACAGCTTAAAGACGCCACAGAGCACTCAGCTTGCTTTCTAGCCTACTCAAAGCCTTCTCAACTATTTTTGGTTGCCATTCACCCTATTCAGAGCCAATTCTCCTCAATTCTGGGTATTTAAGCCATAATTGACTAGAAAACGCCATCAATTTCAGAACCAATTACTGAGTTTTCCTAGTTAAAATAAAAAATTAATTAAAAAAACTCTAGCAACTCAAACCTACTCTGAACTAAATCACCATTTCCCTAACAGACTGAAAATCACATCCCCCATTCTCAAATCCACAAGATCTGAGAATGGCCACCCAAATCGCCATGGATGTTAGACCTATTTCCACTCCTCATCTGGATGTAGACCACCTCCCCCTGGCTGATAAGGATTTCCAGATAAAGGACAGCTCTGTCCATGACTCGCCTCTCAAAATATAATGCCGATACAAAGACCAATACCTGAACCATGCTAATAAAATTGGTCTTTGCGAGTCCAATTTTCCCAAGTACCTATTCCTTGAATTTCACATTTTCCTAGAAATTGTCCTTTGCTGCCATGCAAATTATATCCCCAGTCAAACAACAGTGATTTACCCTAACCAAACCATACTTTTCAACATCACTACTGTATCTATTAATGAGATGCTACAACTTCAACCAGGGGAAAACCTAACCCCTATTTCAATTCGAGACCTATTAGACCAATTCCCCAAGCTTACCACTGCAAAACTTGCTGAGATGTTCCAAACTTTAATCACGGACGAAAATCATATCTCAAAAGATCCTCCTCCATATGTGTATACGATATTTTCCGAATTTGACCAAGACATTGTAGCAATGATATCTAGTGTCCTAGATTATACCACTAGTGAGTATATAGATGAAATCATCCTGGCTTTGACTTCCATCTTCACTCCAAGACAAGCTCCTGCTTTCATTTATTATGCCAATTTTATAGCCGATAGGATGCATGACAAGTTCCTTAGGATGAGTAATGAGTGAGTCTTCAAGTATTCCTCTATTTTGTATCATCCTTTTCTATACTACCAAGCAAATAAGTTCCCCTTTACTCTCCGAAAGCTTGACACAAAAGGTCACCCTAGATTAGTAATTTTCCGGACTCCATTGATCCATAAATATAACTCCCCATATTCATATGCAAACTTCATAGACCTATTTGTACATCCCAATGTGACAATGCTGATAGGAAGCCCTCCTCCAAGAATCAGTTCAGATATAAAGAGGATGCTGCAACTCTCAAAATAATACAAAGTAGGTGATTGGTACTTGTACCAAAACCACACTGAGATCAGGATTTATGGTTGTGAGATGGCCCCATACAAACTACCTAAATGCCTCCTAATGAGGTTATTTTCTTTGGAGTACTACAGGCAGATAATAAATTCAAGTGAGGTAAACTTTGTTAAAGCCAAAAAGAAAGCCCAGCTCAAGATAAAAGACCAATTAGGTCCCTTTATTTGTAATAGCAAAGAAGATGGAAAGTAGGCAGACATAATCCTTCAAAGATTAAAACTAAAATAGAGCTTCATATGGATATATGATCCCTCGGATTTCATTTGCAAAAGAAGGAAAACAAACAAGATGGCTCCCTATATTCATCACTGCATCCCTGAGATAGAAAATTATGCCAACCAATTGGAATGGGTGGAAAACACTTTAGAAGATAGGGATAGTACTGAATTTGTTGTGGAAAACACATTAATTGACCTATAGAAATAACATAATGAGGGTTATTTATTACAGGTACTAGAAGAATCATATGTACCAAAAGAATCACAGGTTCCAGAGGGATCAGAAGTACTAGACCTGTTAGAGGTGCCAGATCAAATAGACATACCAGAGAAATCAGATAAACCAGAAACCACCATGAGTATCCCTCCAATTCTACAGACTCCTCTAAATGAGGAAAAAAGCCTCAAGAGAAACAAGGAATGGGCCACTACTTCAGAAAGAGAAACATCACAAGCCTATGAAGAGACAAGCCATGCTAAGAGACAAAGAGTGAATCTTGTCTCTCAACAAGAATTTACAGAGGAGACAACGGAGGTTACAAACAAAAAAAGAGATGGGAGCAGGCATGCCACTCCCTTTGGGGGAATCCTGGAACCTTCCACATCACACACTTAGATATTGGAAAGACAACAAAGTGTTGAGGTATTCTCTTTTATAATTCCAGCAAATAAAGGCCAAGATATTAAAGAGAGATACAAGGAAATAAAGGCTAGAAATGAGAGGTTGAAAGCCCAAACCTATGCATAGTATCTGAATATGAACCCTACCAATCAAAAAAGTCTTATGTGAATCTTTGATGTCAAAGAGGGGAATATTTAGATGACCTTCATCAAGCAAACCACTCAACAGCCAAGGACAACAACATATTTTAAAAGGGTGGATTTTGAAGTATTAGCAAGGGATATTCATCCCATTGACTAGATTGAGCTACACAAGCAAACAGGGGAGATGATATACTCCACCTTAATAGGGAAAGCCATTTCTACCCACCAGCTGTAGAACTCTCTTAACAATATATCAACATAGTTCCAGTTGGAGAAGGCCTCCTCACAGGCCAAAGATACTAGAATCGAGTCCTTAGAGGACTTAGTCATAGAGTTGGGACATGATTCCAAAGATGTAAAAGCTGCAGACAAACTAATTGAGAAGAAAAATGATGACATTGTTGCAGTCATGAAGCAGCTAAAGATACCCCACTTGCATCACCCATAGACACAGGAAGTCCTAGAGGCATAGCAAGGACATGAAGAGCTCATGGACTTAGTACTAAAACTAAATGATCAACTTAAGGATACAAAGAAGGAGTTGGACAATTTAATTCAATTGAAGCAAAGTGATATGGCCACAACTTCTAGAAGTGTCATCCCCATAGTATCAACAACAGTTCCTTCCACATTGGTAGAATCATTGGCACCTACAGCTCCATCTACTACAACATTTCCAATTACAATTGATTCCGCTACAGCAACAGGTACGTCAACTGAGAAAACAACAGAATTGGTAAAAGCCATGGAGGAGATGTCCATTCAAGCTACAGAGCTCAAAAGATTAAAGGAGAAAGTAGCAAGTTTTGAAATTGATTGCCAACTTGCCCAAATTCAGCAAAGAGAAGAAACACAGAAAGCCCAAAGAATGGGAGATAAAATCAAAGTCTTAGAGAAATATTTGACACTGCAAAAGCCACTAGGATAGTCTAAAGGGATGCTCTGGGCCAATATCATTGACTATGTGAATGATATTTTGCCATCAACCCAAATCATATTTGATAAAAAAAAATTGGTGAAAATAGCCACTAAAGCCATTCAAGAAGTGAAGGAAGAATTGGGAGATAAAACAGAGGATGAAAATCGACTCATCCACTTCCTAAACAGGAAAAACAAATATGAGCTCCAAGAGCTTAACATAGAAGACAAGACTAAAGCCATTTTGGAGATCAGAAAGGTTCTTTCCAAAAGAAACCTCATGCACAACTTAGAAGAGAAGTGTCACAACTTGCAAATAGCCATTGACAGGTTCATGGCTAAGTTTCAGATTCTAAGCGACAAATGTCTTCCCAGCCCCATGGTAATCAATGAAAAACTCATGACCCAATTGGACTATAGTGATAGGTTAAGAAGATTGGCAAAGGAACATCCAAGTACATCAACTATTAAAGCCCTGCCAACAGGAAAAGTATTATATGATACATTGGAGAACCTGTTTTTCCTAGAATGGGAGGTGAAAAATTTGTTTCTCACCAAGCCCAATTTTGCAAAATACACAGAGGTAGATGAAATGTACAGAAGAATGGTAAAAATAAAGTTACTTGATGCATAATGGTCGGAGAAAATGGTAGATTTACTATGAAAAAGTTTTTCATTAGAAATTTACCACAGTAAATCTGAAGGCAGCGAGGTGAAACAAGGAAAAGATAGATCAGTAGGGTCAAAGAGTAACAAAGTCAAAGAGTATCAGTGAAAGATCAAAGTAAAGAAGATTCCAACATATAAATACGACAACTATCAACTAGCTTAAAGGGCTCCAACTCAATAAAAACAACCATCAACACCATAATAACAGGGACAACATGAAGCAATTTAACATCTGTCTCTATCTTCATGCAAGAACATATTTTAATTCCCTAGATTAAATCTCAAGTTGTTTTGAGATTTTTTGTAATTATTTTTTGTATAAATACTTCACATTTCGAAGTATGTAGCATGGATTCCAAGCTATTTCTATAGAATTTTTCTCTCAAATCAAAGTTCTATTGTATCAATGACTGGATTGGCTTGCTGGATCAAGGAATAAAGATCAGATATTTTATAGGATTCTTGTGTAAAGAAAAATACAAATAAGTATTCTCTCACGTTTATTGTTGTTTTTCTTATTCTTTTTCCATAATCTTACTTATTTCTCTAAAATCTAAATGTATACAAGGAATGATATTTCAGAAATTGCTTGAATGCACTCTGTCTTGACTATTTTACATTCTGAATGTTTTCTCCTAAAATATCTTAGCTAGGGAATTATTAACTTCTCCTTAGCTTCCGTAATTTCCCCTCTGGTCTATAGCAAAGGATTCTTAATTTCCCTTTGTTCATGATCACCCTTTGTTCTTCATTTTGATCCTGGTCCAAGGATTCTTAAGTGTCCTTTCACCCTCGTTAGAATCACTTCACCCATTAGACCTGAAAATTTGCCTTTTGTTTTGCTAGCCTGCCCTGTGAACATTCCCTTTCATGATCTGGTCTAGTTATGCTATCCATTTGTTGACTCCATAGCTCAATGGCTTGAATACCTAGCTCTATCCATTTGCTCTAAGAATTCCACCACCCAACCTTCAATCCAAAATCAAAACCCCATGAACACTAAGAACTAGCCTAAAATCTCATAAAAACGAAGCTAAATTATAAAGAGAGAGCCCTCTCTGGACTTAGGTTGGCTAGAACCGGAGCCTAAAAGATTGGTTTATGGTTAACTCGGATGATTCCTTCTTTTGATAACTTCTAGGGAAAACTTCTGAGTGATAACATGTTCTTTAGTCATAGAAACATAAAATGCAAGTATAATGTGTCTGTGATAAATTCATGTAATTGTTCTTAGGTCCTTTAGAGATATTCCTTTAATGCTGAAGAAAATTACTAAAGTTAACAGTTCATTTCCTTGAAAAATAACTGGAAATGATATGCAGGAATGAAATTCAATGTTTGTTGTAATAAACAATTGAACTGAGGTGGAGGAAGTCACATGCACTGGTGCAGGAAAAGGCTTCCTGCACGATCCAAGTGAAATAGAATTGAGACAAGGATTGCAGGAAAAGGAATGCAAGAAAGGAATTTCGTAAAAGAAATAAACTCAACTAACTCCCAAGCCATGGATCCATTTCACACTTTAACTAGAAAATAGGTTCAAATCAGAATTTCATAAATAAATACCAGAACAGCTTACACCATGCAATTGCAAAAAGAAATGTTCACACTGTCTTTCTGAATATCGGAAGCACAAGGGGTAAACGAGTTGGGTTGGCTAGGCCCTATCCAACCAGCTCATTTCCTATTCAAGAAACTAAAAGGTTCAGCACTCAAATACGCATCAAAGATAAATTAAACATAGTGTATGAAAATCATGGGGATTCCTTGTATTAATTGATCAACAAATGTACATAGTAGTGCTAGTCCAACACGGAGCCAAAAGGCGATACCAATTACATAGAAAATGGAATTACAGTCAAAGCATTGTTGGCTAGTTCTATCTACAACCTATATTTTATACATCATTTCGTCCTTAGCCATATTTAGCTAATTATAGACATTTTCTTATTCAGGACGTTCGGTCGAATAGACTAACAACGAAAATTACAAAATTGACCAACTGTTATAATGGAACATGTATCTCACTTTGACGTAGAGCATATTTGGAAAACATCCCTGATTGTGTTCCACCGATATCCTTCTTCAGTTCATCAGCAACTAAACTTGGATTCAAGGATCAAACCCGCCCGTGTGCAAAGATTTATCTCATGGAAATCTTGGACAGTCCTCATGGCGGTGCAGGAATCCGCGAGCACTAATCATACTCAATCATAATTAATATTGTGTTCATCGATTACTTCTAGGAAATTAACATAAGTTACAAGAGGTACTTAATAGGCATGAAATCCATATAAAAATGATTAATAAAGCACTCTAATAAATCTGAATGTAAAATAAGAAGCATGTGCAGGAATAGGTAGTTATCTTGGACTAGTGCGGGAAAGAGAGTTTTTTGTTGAGATAAAATAGAGGTTAATGTTTATAGAAATCGGGTAAAAATAAGGAAATTTGGGACACCAACATCCTCCCATCCCTAAGTTGTTGTGTGTCCTCACACAACATTTTACCTTATACAAAAAATCTTCAAAAATGAATGGTCAACTCCTCAATCCTGAACCTCAATGTTTATTCCTTCTTTCACTATCTTTGGCTTGTCTCGGGCTCTTCACAACTACTTATTCACCTCCTTGAGGCATTTATAGCATTTGAAGGCATGATACTTCCATACTTTTACTTGCCACTTCTACCTTTTTACCTCTGCAAGTAGCTCCACCTTGCTCATTTTCTGTCAACTCTACCCTTTCATGACTGTTGAAGCCCCGAAAATCGGTTCAAAAACAAGGGGGATACCCACCCGGTCTGGGCTTTGGTTGGCAGGTCCTTTTCCGTTTGGTATAGCGGGTCCAACTGGGGATAATGGGACCAGTTTCCCAATTTGTGTGTGTGTATAAGATTGATTGATTTTTGTGGCTTTAAAAGATTCTAAATGAGATAATCTACTTCTAATTCTAATCTAATGATATGAAATTGTATTCTAAAAGAGCAACGACATCTAATATCTATCCTAACCCGGGGTAAGAATTTTTTGTTATGCAATCTAAAATGATTTCAAATAACAATTGGTAATAAAGATCATTCAACTATTATAAGGAAAGAATTCAATATAGATGAACTACTACGCATAAAAAGTTAGACGAAACAGTTGTGAGAAGCATATCGCATAGGGAGTTGTTCACATATCAAGCACAAATAAATAGTTATCACTGTACAAAAGTGCCAAATGATAACTCAGCCATTCAAGCATTAAATAGCATTTAAGCACAGTTTCTATGTCCTATGTTAGAGTGCTATTTAAGCTTAAATAGCACTCTAACATAGGACATAGAAACAGTTAAGAGATAGAAGTACCATTTATAACTAGTTCTACTCATGAGCTTCAAGCGATAACGATTTATCTCTTCTCAATCTGACATCAACTAAGAGTATAGAAGTGAAACATCAATAGCAGATATCATATGCAAAAATCAATAAACCCTGTTCCATTCATTCACCAAAACCTCCTTGGAGGGTGCAAAAGTGCATGTTCTGAGGACAAGTTTTTGATAAATTTCTGGACCCTTCTCTAAATGCATGACAAGGGTTTAAATACTACTATGTCTAAAAATAACTTATTTACAAAAATTTAGGATACAGTTTAAATAACTGTCCTTTTTCTAGGCAAAATAAAATAAAATTGTTTCTAAAACTAAATCTAAAACTAACTATTTCTATATTTTCTCCTTAATGTCGCAAGCATTCAGCATTTGCTTGATATGAGTCAGTTGGTTGACTTCAGCCTTTAAATGTGCTGCAAAATGGAATCAGAAAGAGATGGCACCATCTTTTTGGTACTGGGCTTATAGGAGACTGAGCAATTAGAGGCTTCCCATTTCGAGAAGTTTTACCCAACGATGCATCGGAAACTACCTTTGTTTCTTAATCCGAGCTTCCTTAGTGCGATTTTCACTTCTTGCATGTTTTCTTGTAGCAGATGTAAAGTTGAAATTTTGTGAAAACAATGATTCTGAGAGCTCTTGACCTTGAGCCCTAAACTGCCTGTCTTGATGTTAGCGCTTTCTAATATTCCTTTAACCATTTCTGTGCAGGGGAGAATTTTGGGCCTTGCTGCTCTTCAGTGCAGGAATGAACAAGCTAACTCTGCAACTGATGCTTCAGATGACTTTGATGAGCCTGCAGTAGCCATAAATCCCATTACTTTAGGATTTATTTCCTCAAATAGATTATGTATGCCTTCCTAGGTGAAAATACCCGCGTTTCTGTTGCATGTTGTGTCTTTGTGCAAGGGTGCCTTTTCTTTGTCTTCAGATATCAAAGCCTCTCCTATTTTCAACGTAGTTTCTGGTACACTGCTTTGTATAACCTTTTGTCCTCCGTTCCTACAGTTTACAAGTGAGGTGAGAGTAATGACAATAAATAATGACGGGAATGCTTTGACTGCCGAAGGCATTTAAAAATATGCCACCTTACATGAACTGGCTCTTTGATAAACTCAAAACTAGATTTCATTAACAACTGGAAACTACTTCATTAATGAGCATTTAAAGCACATAACTATTCTTGTTTAATGGAAACACTTTGCCTTGAATAATGAACCAGAAAAATTTTGGATGAGATGATGCATTGCATAATCGCAAGATCTCAATATCGCATGATCGCATGATCACATGATCGCTCTTTCATTCTTTCCTAAGATTTCTTTTTTGCTTTATCGCGATATCGTGATATCGCAATATTGCATGGTCACATTATTGCAAACTCGTAAGTATGTGCATTTCGCGTTTAATGTATTTCTTGTGAGGTGCGATTTTGCGATATGCGATATCGCATATCGGCGTTTTCTACGGTTTTTTAGCATAAGTGCGTTTTAAAGCCTGTGATGTGATATATATGTTTTTAATATGTGATCTTGCATTGCAATCTTGCATTCTTAGAGTTTCGCTTGTAGCGAGGCATCCTGTTATCTTTTCTGCGATACGATATCCTTTAAGGAGTGATTTTGTCTTCCCTCATCACAAAACTTAAGTTTTTTTAGATATTTTCAAAGGTATTTTCTTAAGTTTATGATGGTAAGTTTTATTGAATAGGAAATACAATCACTAATTGATTTTTTTGAATTTTAGCTAAGGGTCCCCATATATTTAGTATTAGTCACAACACTAAATAAAAAGGGGGGGTTGTTGGTGGCCACAACAATGACTTGGTTCAAAGCCTCCAGGTCATGAACTTGCTACTCCAAATCTACTATTCGGTTGTTGAGGTAGAGAGTAGAGGGTGTCATACTAAGATCTTTAGGTGTGAATGTCTACTCTACAATGGACTTGAAATAGGTCCCTTCGTCATCAAGGTCAAGGCCATCAAATGTCTGCATTATGATGTCGCTGAGGGTTTCTACACTTGGGGTTTTGTTGTCATCGAGGGTTTTGATACCCTCCACAACCTTTCTGCCTTGTGCACTCAATTCCTTAGAGTTTTCAATGCCTAGTGAATTCATTTCCTAGGGGGATTCAGTACCCTATCCATTTAAACTAACAGGGGTCTCAATACTCTATCTTTCCAAAGTAGTAGGGGCTTCAATTCCTTATTCTTCTACAATAATGGGGGCTTCAATACCTTGTCCTTCTAAAACAGTAGGGGCTTCAGTACCCCATTCCTCGAAATCATTAAGGGTATCCATGTTTGGTTCTCTGAAATTATCGAGGGTCTCCACATGTTGTTCCTCTTCATCATCAGGAAGCTCTGTTTGGAATTCACCAGTACTCGGTGTCATCTTCCTCTTCCTTAATTTGCTGACAAAAGTAGAAAACAAGAAGTTGTCTTCCGCGTTCTCTTCATCTTTCATGGTGTTTTCTACTCCATCTGCAAGAACTGAGAGATTATGAACTGTAGGGGAAACTTGGGGTGATTTATCGATTATGATCGAAGAACTCGACTGCTTTATCCCTTGGGAGACAGTCTTCCTCCTCACTGAGGTTCTAGTCTTTCTCTTCTTAGCTGTAGCTAGAGTATTTTCAACAATCTTCTTCTCTATTTGCACTGGTGTACTTTCATCTCGCTTCCTGGCAGCAGACAATGTCTCTCCTTTCCTCTTCCTACTTGTACTCGTGCTAGCAGACTTCTCTACACGCCTCGCTCGAAACTCTTTCAAGAATGTTTCCCAAGTTACTCATTTTTCTTCCAGCTTCTTCTTGACCAAAATCGTGATAAGCCCATGATGGTAGAGCTTGGTTGTAGCTTGGCTCACATTTCCACTCTGCATGCACTTCACCATCTTCTCAAGACTTTTGAGAAGGTAGTAACGAAAATTAATCAATTTTCCCGACTCAAAATGCAGCAACAACCGAACATGATATACGAACGCCAATGTATAGAATCCCTCCTTAGTTACAAATTTCTACAGTATAAAGAATAGGTCTTGCCATTTCTCGACCATGGTACTCTGTGGAAGTCCCTTCCTCCAGTCAACCTTAATCTTCTTGTCAACCATGAATCGGTGCCATCTTTTCTTTGTGAGCCGCTCTTTTTTAAACCAGTGCTCTCATGTAAGTGTCAAACCTATGGCTTGCACAATAGACTCCTCTATAACTTTGAATTTCAACGGTCTGACCCTGACATGGCCTCCTTTGAATGTCCTTACAAACTCCAGTACCACAACCATGTTGAACTTGTCAAACTTTTGTAAGAATGGTAGGAACCCAACTTCTTGCAATAGTACAATACTATTCTTGTACTATGTGGTTTGCTCAATCTCCTACAAAGACAATGACTCACTCCTTATGGGTGCCATTTCGAACTGCACTTCCCTTTTCTCATGACACCCTCGAAATAATTTTTGCGAGTCACTCCAATGTTTTTCGAGAGATTTGTGCCTGAGGTTCATCACCCTCCATCTTTTTAGACCCATTGACCCAGTCATGATGGAACAACCCTTCATATTAGGTGTAGATTCATGTCAGCACTACTGGTGAATCATAATGATTGGGTGCAGTGGAGGTGTAGGTGGCGGTGGCGCAATAGTTACATTGATCAGTTTCAGGGAAGGTAATGAGAATTATATCAAGGGGGGTGAATACAGGCTACTGGAAAACAATACTATCCCACATTCAACATCATAATTTAACCAAGACATACTTCAACACTTTTTAAAAAGATTAGATTTCAAAACCCTATACATCTTGCACTTTAAAGATTTTTCTTAGGTTATTAAATAATGAAACAGAGTATCAATTAAATCATGCAATGCTATGATATATCAATACACATGTTGTTGGCTTGTGGAGGCCTAATGTAGGTTCATCGTTAGTTAGCCAAAGAAATCACTACACTACTGGCCCTTTCGGCATCAGCCCACGGAGCGCGGACTAAAGTCTCACCTGAAGTAGTATCAGGGAATGCTGGAACCAAGTTTCCGCACCCTTGAGATGGATGCGATCTCGGTTTGTTCAAGCTATAGTTGCCTTCATGGAGGTTTCTTAGCCCTCTGTTCCACCCTTTAGTACCTTTGCAAAAGGGTACAATCGGTTTTCTCGCAGCCCTAACTAGGGGTTAATATGCTTTTGCACTGCTAGGGTAGCGAACTGTGATATTTTTCAAACCAGGCTAAGTGTCTTACTTATTAAAAAATCTTTGTCAGATTCACATAAACATATGTTCTTACTTGTGTTCACTTATCCAACATAATTACATATATTCACACATCATATAAGAATTATAACTGAAATTCATACCCAATATAACAAGATGCATAATTAGGAAATAAAGACGCATAAATTGTAGAATACTTATATTTATTGATAATTTCGAACAATTACAGACTTGACCCATCCTGCACACTTAGATGTAAGGGTCCATGCAATGAACTCCAGACTTCTAGGCCTGTACGCACTCACCTATAGAGCCTATACCTACACTACAACCCAAGACTTATACTTCTACTTTAGAGCTATCTCCCATACATCATATCTTCATTGCTTCATTGATTTTTCTTTTTAAATACTTAGAGCTTTAGCTCTATTTATACAATCCCATGTTCCACAGAGCATGGGTAGATCTTCTATAGCTGAAATTACATTTCCAAAATAAGGGCGGACAACCCTATGACTCTTTAACCTCTACGCGCTCTGCGACCACAAAATACAGAGTCTTTACACTTGGATTACAAAATTATGACCAAAATATGGGCTTTTAGAGCCAAAACTTCCCTTGGAGAATCCCACACCCAATGGGCCCCCAACACAAAATTTGTGACTTACCCTCGAGTTACTCTATAGGTGAGGAGATCTTACTGTGAAGATCTTCCAGCTCCATTTGGATCACCACAACTTTGATAGCCCACTAAGCAGCTGCCAATTGGACTTCTTCCACGCGTTGCTCGATGACTGCTGCTAAAATATTGCCCTGAATATTTTGCTAAGATGCCTACAGTTTCACGAGCTTTCCTTTAATGGAGGTTGTGATTGCATAAGGCTTGTCTATCCATGGTTGTAGGCACGCTTTTAAGACTGCTTCTTTAAGCCAAGCGACATCCACTTGTTCCTTGAGCGCCTTTGAATACTACATCTGTGTGAGCCTCTATGTAAGGGAAACCATCTGTGCGGTCCCTTTGACGTTGTCATATTTTTTTTGTAGCTTGCGCACCTCTGTCTCTAGGCACTCTACATTTGGGTCCTCCTGTAGGGTGGTTAGGACCTCGAATGACTGTTCAAAAAGATACATGCATTCTGCTACTACACTATCGATCATCATTATTGCTGTTGTAACAAGGGTGGTATGCTATTCCATGACTTCCGGCGGAGTTGAAGGCTGAACCCTCAAGTGCAATTCTATGATCTGTAGGTTCAGATCCAATTGAGCCAAGGCCATCTTTACTCGAGCGTTGTACTGGTTCTTTTACCTAAATGTCCAACTCCGTGACCATTCGGAAAGCTTCCTCCACTACTTGCATTATTTACATATTGTTCTCTACTACCTTGTTGCACTATAGGCCCAACTTCTTGATGTTGATGCACTGCTCTCTCATCACCAGAAGTGCATGGCTCTCTCAACCCTTGAGTTCCACGGTGACTCCATCTTACATGAGGCAGAGAATCTCCTGAGGGATCACAACCATATTCAGTCTTGCCCATTTCAGATTGCTAACCATGGGCCTGTTGGCTTCATTTTCTATAGTGAGTGTCTCATCTAGAAGAACTATTGTGTTGGTCACCCTTGTGCGCAACATCTCCTCAGCAACTGAAGTGTCAATCGCGAGGCTAGTAGACACTGTGCCAGCCTATGGAGTGCGAACTTGAAACTGCTATAGCTGTTTCTAGAGAGCCCCCAATACCAACTGTTGTTTTTCATTGAACTATTGGAGGGCCTTTGGGTGACATCCTTCACCGTTTCACCAATGTTGTGAAAATCCCCCTCAGTAAGGGTGATTGGGTCCAAGGATGTCTTTGAAGCCTTGGTTTTCTTCCATGAGGCTGCCTTCTCTTGTAGGTGTGGATGCTTTTGTTGGATGGACGTCACCTGAGGATCCATGCCACCTCTTTCTTTCTTTTCTTCCACCTTAGCCCTGAGTGAAGGTGACTTCTATCCTTTATGCTCTTCTCCTCCTGTTTTTTGTTGTTCTGCCAGTTTCGTGGCGTCGCATGTTGCCTGCCTTAGCCTCTGTTTCCTCCTTTCTGCACTTCTTCACCAACTATGTCATTCAGAGCTTTGTTTCCTCCTTATTACATTGTGTGGTAGACTTGTCCGTTTCCACTGTGGAGCTAGTTTGAGCGCACCACTCTAGCAGCCAAGACGCGAGGACTGCAAAAATTAAATCATCATTGGGCAGATATGGTAGGTTATGCCATGTCTTCGTAGGGTCCCAAAACTCTACAAATTGGCGTATGCTATGGGTGACAACCACGGCTTGCTCTTCATCCCCATCTAAATACTCATCTCCATCAAGATCGAAAATATATTGCTTTCCTTTTTTCGCTATGTGTCCTTGGTCGTCGACAGCGAAGCATACTTCACTACCTCTGGAAGGTCCGATGTGACTGAAGGGAATTGGCTATTTGCAGGTAGTTCCCATGATAGCAGTATGATCAACAACAAGAGCCACATGTAGTGAAAAGTCTTTCCCTGCTCCTGTGCCTCATGACAGTTCGCAAGGAACTTTCCGCATAGATAGTTCACCTAGTTGAACTGGACTCCTTCAGTACATTGCGTTTCCAGTGCAATCACAGGCATGGACACCTCATCCTCGTGGCACTTCCGCATCACTTTCCCTACTAAAGTTTGTGTTGCAACTTTGACTGTAAGGTTGTTAATGCTGGAGATGGCATATCCTCATTTCTTCTTGTCCAACTTGAACTTCTTCTTCATCGCTTCTGCGATGACCAACTCGCCACCTTTTCCCTATGAGATATTGGCTGGATCCTCCTCTGAGTAAGGAAACCATCTGATCTGATGAATCAAGTGATCTGTGATGGGAATGATCCCCTCCAAACACAAACACCCATCATGCACCAAGCAAAGCAGCTGCCTCATGATTAAGACGAACATTGGGGCACAGTGGTAATGTGGCACCCAGAGGAGGTTTAGCAACCTGGATTTTGCTACACCCTTGAGCCATGTGCACAACTCCAATTCAATCGTTCTAGTCGTCGCATCAATTCGTCGGTGCATTAGCTTCTTAGTCGCTAAAAGCAAGAATTTGTCATGATCTGCAAGGTCCAAATCTTCAAACATTAGGACAGGAACCCACCCTAAGTGCGATCCCTCAAAAACAAGGTCATCTAGGAGAAACAGAGTTTGCATGGAGCTCTTGCTCTCATCTATGTCCTTTGGCACCATGTCTTTACCCGTGCACAAAGGAACATATTCTGGTAGCCTGGTAAGAGGGTCCACACCCTGGGTTTCAACATCCATTTCTATGCCCTCTTCATCAACCAAGATTTCTTTAGATTCTTCCGCGTCGGCCTCTAGATTAATGGCCTTCCCCTTTTCCTATAAGGTGAGCTTGGTCCTCTATGGGTTTCTTCGTGAGACGTGCATCGGGATCATAGCCTGCTAATCCTTCTTAGGTCTCGTTGTTCTGGGGGATTTAGGGACTTCAACTATTACTCCAACACTCTCTGGGGCTTCTACTACCACAATTTTCTGCACGGATTCCTCAGTTGTCGACATCATTCTAGTCAGGAGGTCCTACATCTCCTTCAACAATGTCTCAAACACTGAACTTGCTTTCAAAGCCTCAAAATTCGTAAGGTCCATACACACCTAATATCACAACAACTAGATTTTCAGAATGCCAAGTGTTTTTCAATAGACAACCACTTGTAATTCATAGGGCCTTTTGAATTCAAATACAACCATTCCCCCCACATTCGGCTCATTAATGCTAGATTGGCGGTAGATTTTCAAGAATCCAAGCCATAAATTTCACCTTAAATTCTTTCCACCCACTCGATTTGGCATCAGACTGACCATCAAATCATGAAGAGTGACTTCAACGGTCACTTTCCAGCAGATCTTCATGTTAGCGCAGTTGTCTTCGCGCTATTGTGAACCCTGTGATACTTCGCTGCTTCTCGTAGTCCTGAAATCGCGTAGCTCCCCAACCTGAGAAGTGTAGTTTATAGTCCCATGCCTCCTTTTAGCTCCTTGGAGTAGTAAGACTGTGCTTCTATCACATAGTTAGATGGTCGGGGCACCTGTTTATGGCTTCAATCGACTGCCATTCACTTTACCTGGCAAGGGATTTCTATTCAACTTAACCAAATGGACAACGCCATTGTCGGTAATCTCCTTAATAACATAGGGCCCCAATGAATGCATTCTGAATTTCCCTGGAAATTTATCAAACTTACTGTCATACAACAACACCAATTCATTCACCTTGAAAGTGCATAGCTTAATATGTTTGTCATGCCACGCTTGTTTGTGTTGCATTTGGACCTGTAGGTGAAATCCAACCAAAAATATCTCTTCTTCAAGCTCATCCAACTATGCGAGCCTCTCTTCCAGGGCTCTACGATCCTTCATACTTGTGAACACTGATATGCGTAGACTAGGCATGATGTATTCCATAGGCATCACTGCTTCAATCCCGTATACCAGCCTAAAGGGTGTTTGTCCCGTTAGTGTTTTGAATGTTGTCCCACAATACTGCAGGTATGTGTAGGTCCCGATCGTTTAATGGAGCATTGAAAACCTTGGTCAACATGTTTTCAAGCACTTTTTTGGATGCCTCCACTGTCCCGTTATCCTGTGGGTGATAAGGTGTGCTCTTTTGGTGATACACCTGAAATTCTCCCATCAGCGTGCTAATCATTTTCTTAAAAAAGTGCGTACCCCGATCACTCATCAAAATATTTTGACATCCAAATTACGTCAGTACAAGCTCAACTAAAAACTTTGTGGTAGTCACGCCTGTGCAATTCTTCACCGGCTGTGCTTCTGTCCAACGTGTCAAGTACTCCGTCGTAGTGATAATGTACCTCGTGCCTGTCTTCCCTTGGGGCTAAATAGGTCCTACAAAATCTATTGTCCAATTTTCAAAAGGTTGTAACGTTATTTGTTGATTCAAAGGCATTTCATCCCTCCATGATGGCTTGCCTATTCACTGACATACATCACACGCCTTGCAAAATGCTTTTGAATCCTAATGAAGGGTTGGCCACCACAACCCTGCACGTAGAATCTTCTGCGCGGTTTCTCTCCCTATATAATGTCCTCTCGTGGCGCCCCCATGAGCATCCGCGATAATGATGCTTCATTCAAACTAAGGTACATACCTTCGCAATATCTCATTAGATCCCATCTTGTATAGATTCCCAGCAATGACATAAAAAGCTATTGCACACACCACTAATTCCCTCTTTCACTAGATAGAGTATCCTTCTGGTGCAGTTCCTATTGTTAGGAAGTGTATTATATCCTAAAAATATCCATCCACGATGCGCACAACAAAGATTTGTGCATTAGGCAATGCTTCCTCCAAATTAGTAGGTTCCTCCCCTATTTTGATGCACGACAGATGGTCTGGTTCCATGTTCAATCATCCAAGATTCAAAACAACTTCAAAATCATATTCCTCAAACAATAAGAGCCATCTACAAATTCCCCCGACCCAACACAACCTTATTGACCAGCTACTTTAGCGTGCAGTGATTCGTATACATCTTAAAATGACCTCCTAGCAAGTAGTGTCGATACTTCTGGAGCACATACACCATAGCTAGCCCTTCGTGCTCAGTGGTGGAATAGTTCTTCTCTGATTTGGATAATTTGTGGCTTGTGAATGCGATAGGATGGTCCAAGCCTTCTCTACCATCTTGTGTTGGTACTTCCCACAACTCTATACATGACACATCAACATGTACATGAAACTCTTTCTTCTAGTTTGGGAAGACTAGAATCGGTCCGATAACCATCTTTTATTTCAATATATCCAATATTTTCTTACAGTCATCGTTCCAGCAGAATGAGACATCCTTCTTCAATAATTTTTCCATCGGCGTGGTGATCTAGGTGTAGCCTTTGATAAACTTTATGTAATAGCCCCTATGTCCCAGAGTAGTCTGTAGCTATTTCATAGTCCTCGATGCTTCCAAGTTCAGAATTACCGTGATCTTCACGGGGTCTACCATCAGCCCTTGTATGCTAACCACATGCCCCAATAGGTTCCCAAAAGGAAGATGAAATAGACACTTCTTGAGATTGAGCGCGATCTGGTATCTTCGACAGGTATCCAACATCAAGTGCAAGCTCGCTATATGGAACTTGACCAGTCCAAATATAGTGTAGTCATCAAAATAGACCTCCAGGAACTTATGAATGAATTCCTTGAATGCCGCACAACCACATGCAAAAGGATAGTAGGTGCATTCTTCAACCCAAATGGCATTACAGTGTATTGAAAACAACCCCACTCAGTCGTGAAGGTTGTCTTACTCCTATCCTCTAGTGCAATTTTGATTTGGTGGTACCTAGAGAACCCATCCGTGAAGGAGTATGCTTCTTGGCCACCTACATTGTCTAACACTTCATCCGTGAACAGAGTTGGGAAAGGATCATGCTAAAAAGCATCATTTACTTTTCTGAGATCCACATATATCCTTATCTCATCCTTCTACTTCTTCTCTTGCACCACCATTGGGCTTACCCAATCAGATTCCTCCACAGGCTCAATGATGCTTGTTGCTAACCTTTTGTCTAGCTCTAAGAGGACCTTTTCCTTATATTTTGGATTAGGTGGTAAGGCCTCTTCTTAATTGTCTTCGCATCAGGTTTTAGCGTGACCTTTATCACTCCTACATCTCCAATTATTCCTTTCAAATCCATAAACTTGGTAGGGAATAAGTCCTGATATTCACGAAGTAATTCAACGACCTTATCCACCATTGCATCCTTCCAATAGTCTCCAATCTTCACGAATTTAGGTTCTACCTCCGTACCAATGTTCACCTATTTAGTTCTCACCAGCACGGTTATATCGAGGTTCTCAATCTGCGGTCCTTGGACCTCGCAGTGGCCCTCTATTTCTAGAACGTTAATCTTCTGCGGATCCTCATCCTCCTTCTCAGTAGTTACAATGCACGACTCAACTGAGTAGCCCATTTAGGTTGCGTCTGATCTAAAGGATATTGTGCTATCCTAAAGATGGATGCTTTCACCTCTTGTAGCACTTCATCAATACCGTCAAACCCATCCTCAAAATTAAATTTCATCATGAATCCTTCGCGTGGGATATCCCATTCACTTGTCCCATAGTGGAGCCCTGTATCTATGTACCAATTCATTGGGATAACATCCAAGGTATGACAAAATAGGTGCACCCATTCAAGTTGAGGCTTTTCTCCATAGGCCTATGTCCATTTGGCCAAATGCATGCATGGATCATTCTTCCCATCGTAATTGTCTGTCGGTCGGATCCTAGGCTTCTCACATCATTCTCTCATCATCCTCCTACATTCGCGCTAATCATGAAAACTTCCCTTGTACGTACCCCACCATCTTGCGGGCGTAGCATGCAGTGCTAGTATAAGGCTTGGAAGTGTTGTTTTTCTGGCACCTACCTTTCAAATGCATCCAAAAATACATCTACCTCATTTAAACCATCATAGCTAGGTAGAGCTATTACCTCTGACAACACACATCATAGCAACTGGGTCATCATGTTGCAATTCAACATATTTACTTCATGTAACCGATTCTGCCAGCATTATATTTCTTCGTTAGAATACGAAGTGCAAGAACTTGCGCAAACCCATGTAATCTATCCATCCGCAATGGGATTCACCCAGTCTTGGTCTCGTGCTGTTATCTTATAGATGCAGTCTAGATCATCATCACTCTCATAATCATGGACTGCTTCCGTATAGCGCGATCCTTTAGCAGGATCCAGGTGTATTATTACGCACAGTGATTTCTTCTTAAAGATGATCTTTCGCTTCTTCAGATTGATTACCTCGTTTATATCTGTAGCCTTGAAAATTCCCAAGAGCGTGGGGTAGGGATTGTTGTCATCCACAATCTCTATTACTTCAAAATCTGCTAGCGTGCTCGCTCCCTCAAATCCATGGTCACTCCTTGCAACCACCCCATGTGTATGATTTTCTGCTGATTTTCCATCCTCGGCTAAATTGGAGACCATTGCAATGCAAGTCTCCCCATTCACTCCCATGTCTATTTTGGTAGAACATTCACATCTCATCCCAAATCTAGAAAGACTTGATCCATTTTGTATTCTCT
Source organism: Pinus taeda (assembly GCA_000404065.3). Taxonomy (NCBI): domain Eukaryota; kingdom Viridiplantae; phylum Streptophyta; class Pinopsida; order Pinales; family Pinaceae; genus Pinus; species Pinus taeda. The sequence continues at coordinate 14,677 of APFE031143644.1, read as the reverse complement.
GAGTTGCAGAGTGAGTCTCATTTCATGCCCCATCCTTGTCTTATGCTTGCCAATATTTCGTACTATGTGCAATTCACCTGGTGCAGTCCCAGGACATCTATTGATGATTTCTTGTAACCATTTTATAGCCTTAATATTGCGCAGTAACTTCATACAGGCTTCAAGCAAAGTTGTAAGCATAGAGGGGTCCATCTCCGGCTCAGGCTTATCCTTGATTCCTGAGCTGGAGATCTCAGAAAAGCTTTTCTTAGCGTCCATGAATGCTTCATGAGTGTGCTCCAAATCCAAATTAGCCTCTTTCAGTGGGGCTTTATGAACACATGTATTGTCTTGCAGTTGTTTCCACTTGTCATCTCCTATTGTGATTCCACTCTGGAGCACTATATTTACATTTGAATCTTCCTCACGCAGCTCACACCTCATCATCTGCAGATTCTGAGTCGGGGGAGGTGGTAGTTCCCCTTTGTCACATATCCTGGCTATTAGCATAGGACAATCTTTTGTTTCATGATCAAACAACATGCAATACTTGCACGACGGGGGCATTTTATTAGCGCAATCTCAGGCATAGTGTCCTAGCCCTTCGCAATTGTAGCAAATCAACTGTCCTTGACCCCTACTAGGTCCTCCTCCGCCTCCGCCTCGTCCGCGCCCCTGAAATCCTGTTCGTGCCCCTGAAATCCTGTTCACACCCCTGAAATTCTGTCCATGTCATCCCTTCATTCTGGTCAAGGGGCCATGTTTGAGCCTAAACCCTATAGGTAGGAGTCCTATCCATCATCAATTCATAGCTCCTGCAAGTACAATCATCATTTCGTACTAACTTACAAAATTTGCAGAACAATTTTTGTGGTGTTTGCACATACTTCTGTAGCAAGTGACACTTATCCATAGCATGTTTTCCAGCCACCTGACAGATAGCGCACCATAAAGCAGGTGTCACGCTAGGTCTTGCTTGAGCTTCTGGCCATAAAGGCATCGGTCCTCCTCCTATGAGGTAATTTGTAAAGACCGGGCTGTGGTCTTTGTCATGACCTAGACTCTTGCATTTCAAGCAGCATACCTCCTCATGTACCTCTGGTCGAACTGTCCTGTCCTACTTCAGACTTTGCATCTCAAGGCACAGATTCTGTAGCTGTGCGTGGATTTGCTGAACCCCAAAATTAGGATCTTGCATCGGGGTCTCATAGTCTCATAACAATCTCCAAGAACTCTGCCTGAGCTGTTATCTTTTGTTGTGATAGTGCACTCCTTAAGTGGGGTAGTAGTGAAGCCACAAACCACTCGCGATGTTGTCCATCTGTCAAATTCATGTTGGCTTCATGGATTTGACACTTCAATCTTTGATCCAATTCCCATGGTGTTTCACGTGGTCACATCAGGATCTCTTTGAATCCCACAATCAACTGCGACTCTGACTTAGGCCTACTAAATTCCCCATTTAGTGTTGCTTGGATGTCCTCTACTCTAGAATTCGATTTATCGTTAGATTACTTAATGTACCAAGTTAGCACACGATCTTCCAAAGAAGTAACTAGTGTCACCTTTTTTATATGATCATCTGTAACACCTTGAGCTTCCCATACAACCCTTACAATGAACTAGACTTGGTACGGGTCCTCATTTCCCAAGCTTTTGAAAAAAGGAAAATTCACTGTATTCGCCAAACTGAATCGCGGTGGAGGTGGAGGTGATATGGGTGAAGTTGGAGGCAATGGTGGTGAAAATGGAGGTGATGTCGGCGGAGTTGGTATTCATGAGAATCCTTTTCTTATCAACTGAATAACACTTTGCAGAGAGACCTCTGTTATCCCTTATTCATCCCATTGTGGAGGTGAAATCAAGGGGATATACTCTAGACCCTTATTTCCTTCGTTTCTGTAACTTTTTATGCTTTGCGTAGTCCCAAACATCAAGGTAGCTGCATAACCCATTTTTTACACAACAACATTTTAATCCAAGTATTCAGAGACTTTACATACTTACCTTGTGGCCCTTTGAAAAAGTGTCGCTCTCACTTGCTATAGTTGACCGAGGTGTCAACCGCGAACTTAGAAACAAATCCTCCTATGACATGATCGAGCTAATGATTGATAACACAGACGATCTTATCCTTTGATGCCTCCAACCTTCACACTAGCTCTGGGGTCCACACAATAGGTCCGTCAAGTTTCCACCTTCCTTGGCTATTTGCTAGCTTTGCGATCCACTCGTATAGCATAGTAGGAAAGGAGGAAAAACATATTTCGTGGACCTCTGTATACAGGTTCCAGTGCAACCACTATTCTTTTTATAGTCAAGGGTTTTTATTTCTTGTGCCGTGAACTCATGAATCCTTTTGTCTAGCCAGCCTTCGATTTCTTTTTAGTTGGATTCTAATGATATGACGTCACACATCTCTTATGCATATTTTGGTCCTGGCAATAGAACCATTTGTTGGCTTGTGTGAGCCAGATCCAGGTTCAATGTTAGTTAGCCAAACAAATCCTTACACTACTGGCCCTCTCGGCATCAGCCCCTGGAGCGCAGACTGAAGTCACACCCAAAGCAGTATGGGGGATGTTGGAACCAAGTTTCCACACCCTTGAGATGGATGTGATGTTCATTTATTCCAGCTATACCTACCTACGTGTAGGTTTCTTGGCCCTCTGTGTGACCCTTCAATACCTTTGCAAAAGGGACAATCAATTTTTGCACAGGCTTAAATAGGGGTTGATATACTTTCATGCTGCTAGGGCAACAAACTGTGATATTTCCCAAACCATAATAAGTGTCTTAGTTATATTATTAACAGATCCTAGTTAGATTCATGTAAATAGCTATTCTTACTTTCATTCACTTATCCAACACAGTTACATATATTCGTGCATAATATAAGAATTATAAGTGAAATTCGTACACAATACAAAAATATGCATAAACAGGAAATAAAGACGTAGAAATTGTAGAATACTTCTCTTTATTGATAATTCTGAATAATTACAGACTCGACCCATCTTGCGCACTCAACTGTAGGGGTCTATGCACTCAGCTGTGGACTTCTGGGCCTCTGCACACTCAGTTGCAGAGCCTCTACCTACACTATGACCCAAGACTTAGAATTCTACTTCAGAGCTATCTCCCATACATCATATCTTCATTGCTTCATTGATTTTTCTTTTTAACTACTTAGAGCTTTATCTCTATTTATACAATCTCATGGTCGACGGACCATGGGTAGATCTTCTACAGCTAACATTACATTTCCAAAATAAGGGCGGACAACCCTATGACTCTTTAACATCTACGCGGTCCATGACCACAAAATGTGAAGTATTTACACTTGGATTACAAAATTATGACCAAAATATGGGATTTTAGACCCAAAACTACCCTTGGGGGATCCCGCACCCAACACATGTATAGGAAAGTAAATATCTATAAATATCCTTGATAAAACGCTCCTGCACTGTGTGAATTTTACTTTCTTTCACAGTCCGTTGTGTTACTCCACTAAACTTGCTTGCACTGCACATCTTGCATCAGGGACTTTTACCAAAATAGAGAATCTGATAGAACATAATTTTGTAGTTGAACTTGAAAAAATTTTCCTCAATATACAAGAAAAAATGATTCGCCATCCTTTGGTGTTTCACGAGCATGCCTTCTAGATTGACTGCATCAAATTCTGCAATCAATTTATGAGGGAATAAAGAAGTGGGAAGGGGGTAAAAAAATTTACAATGGGAAGGAATACTACAGCAAGGATTCTAGAAACAATATCACCAAGAGGGATAAATGAAATAGGATGTGGGAAAAAATTCAAGGGAAAAGATGGATTTTACCAAATGAGGCAAGGGTAATTTCTGAGAAGGAAGAGAAAGGTAATTCATTTGGGGATTTTAGAAAAGAAACTAGTGGGAATTTTCAAAATGGGAAATAGAAGAAAGGCAACAGATTTTACCTTGAAATTTGCCTGCACTGGCATAGGAACTGCCATGGGAAGTAAGTGTTTCCTTGGATAAAAATGTCCATGCTAGTTACCCCAAACTTGCGTAAGTTCTTGTTTTCGTGAACCTACTTCTTCTCGATGGTAGCCAACATATCTAAAAATCATGTGACATTCCCTTTTTATTAAAATTTTGATCTTCCTACTATCATGTTGGTTTTTAGGTCAATCTTTCTGCAATCATGTCGGTCAATTGATTTTCCTAGTTACATGATTTTTTTTTCTTTTTATACTTTTTATTTTTGTCATTTTTTTTTTATTAGTTTTCAACAAGGACAAGAAAGAATCAAATCTTTGACAGGTTGGTGTTACCACTTACCAACTCCTTTTCAAATGGTTGTTGGACTTGTTGCATAAAATCTTCTTTAGTAAGGGGCTGAAAGTATACCTTCAATCTATGCCCATTTACCAAGAACACAATTTTGTCCATCAATAGCTTTGATTTATACCACTCCATTTTCTAACACTTTGACTACCTCATAGTGTCTCATCCAGCATGTATGGAATTTTCCTTTAAAATATTTGAATCAAGAATTGCAAAGGAGTACCCAATCACCTGGTTGGAACTGCTTCTTCTGAATGGACTTGTCATGCCACTTCTTGCACTGTTGTTGAACAAATATGTTCTACTGAACAACATCCCTTCATAATTCGTCTAACTCATTTAACTATAGAAGATGCTACTACTATCCTTCAGATATATCTAGCCCCAATTGGATTGCAGTCCTAAAAGACTTGATCTAGAATTCTATCAGCAAGATGACCTGTTTTCTATAGACCAACTCATATTGTGTATGTCCTGTGTTGTTTCTCCAAGTGGTTCAGTAGGCCCATAATTCTTCGGAAAATTTGTCAGCCCAATCCTTTTTGTTCATATTTACCATCTTTGTGAGGATGGACTCAATCACCTAATTTGTGGATTCCACCTAACCATTTTCTTGTGGGTGATATGATGTAGATTTCATGTGCCATATTTTGTACTGCTCCATCACACCATGTACCAAATTAGAAATAAACTTTGGTTCATTGTCAGAAACAATTTATCTAGGCACACCAAATGTAGTAAATATTTTAGTAAAAATAAAATCAACAACATCTCTTTTAGTAGCAAAAGAAACAACTTTAGCTTCTACCCATTTCGTAACAAAATCTGTACAAACCAAAATGTGCTTTTTATTTGATTATGCTGGATTTATTGGTCCTACAAAATCAATGGCCCATTATTCAAAAGGCTCAGTCATAACTTGAGGACATTAAGGCATTTCATTGGTTTTATTAGGCCGGACAACTCGCTAATAGCTATCACAATGCTTGACATATTGTTTGGCATCCTTGAACAAGGAAGGCCAAAAATAGCGAGCTTGTAACACTTTGTATGTAGTCCACTTATTAGTGAAGTTACCCCACAAGGTTCATCATGGGCAGATTTTAAAATATCAAACATGTCTTCCTCTCTTACACATCTACGGATGATGAGATTTGCTCCAGTGTAAAAGAGGTCTCCTTGGATCCAGGAATATGCAGCACGTTTCTAAATGATATTCCTGTTTTCAGGAGTAGATAAGTGAGGTGGTAATTTGCCAGTGACTAAATAGTTAGTTGTGTCAGCAAACGATGGAGATTTTGTTGACACAACAAAAGATGTTCATCAGGAAAATCATCAGCAATAGGAATTGCTTCACCACGATTATTTAATCTTGAAAGATAATCTGCTACTACATTTGATTTTTCCTGTCTATCAACAATAGTAATATTAAATCCCTGTAACAATAACAACCACCTAGTCACTCTACCACTAGTTAATGGTTTATTCATCAAATACCTTATTGTGGAATGGACAGTATGTGAAAATACTTCATATCTTGTAATATAATGTCTGAATTAATTAATAGAAAACTTTACAGCTAAAAACTCTTTCTCAGTAATCATAGAATTGAGTTCAGTAGGTGACAAGTTTTTACTAATGATATAAATGACATAAGATTGTTTATCTTCTTCTTCTCCTAAATTTGTACCAATAGTAATATCGGAGGCATCAGAGGAAATATGAAATGGCAAGGACCAGTTTGGTCCTCTCAAGATTGGTGCCTGAACTAATTTTTCCTTCAATGTCTCAAAGGACAATTGGCAAGTTGTGGACCAAGAAAATTCAATATATTTAGCTAAAAGTAAAAAAAGGGGGGTAGCTATCCTTGAGAAATTCTTAGTGAATCTCCTATAGTAGCCTGCATGTCCTAGAAAACCTCTCACTTCCCTTTGAGTTTTTTCTATAGGAAGACCCATAATGACTTCTATTTTTGTAGGGTCAACCAGGATACCTTTGTCGGAAATAATATGGCCAAGAACCACTCCCAACTTGCACACTAATATATGTTTCTTATCACTCAAGGTGAGATGATCCTCTTGGTAGCGTAGAAGCACTTTTTCTAGATTCTTGAGGGATTCCTGAAATGAATCACCAAACACAGAGAATTCATCCATATAGATTTCTACGCACTCAATATCAAGAAAAGTAGCCAAGACTACCTTTTGAAAGTTAGTCGGGGCATTACATAGTCCAAAGGGAAGCACTCGGTAAGAAAATGTACCCCATTGACATATAAAAGTGGTTTTGTTTTGATCCTCGGGTGCTATCTGCATCTGGTTATATGCGCTAAAGCCGTCTAGAAAAGAAAAGTACTTATTTGGTTTGGAGATTTCTGTGGAGTGGTTTCTGAGAGGCTGAATTTGGATATTCCACAGTGTTCATCATTTCATTAGTCGATGTTTCGAGCCTAGACCAAGACTCATCATCAGGACTGATTTACAGAGAAGAGAAAAGTGTGTGATAAATATGGAGCAGGTGGGATGTTAAGCTGTTAAGCCGACCAGTTGATTATTTAGTAAACATTTTAATCTTATTTTGATTAATTCCTGTAATATTATCATATTATATTTATTGAATT
>APFE031143611.1:1480-14258 GCA_000404065.3 Pinus taeda | reverse complement strand
TATTTTGTATGAAACACTTCTATATATTCCCCCTCGCATGAGTTTGCAGGGGTTGGATGTTGGATGTAATTGATATCTTTGATATAGTTCTTTTACTGTAAACTCTCAGAGAAGTAATACAAAGGCGGTGGAATTTCCAAAGCTCTGTGTTGTTTGATGCATTGAGGTGTTTAACTAAATATTACAGGATTCCTGCTTATTTCATGACACAATAAGTTTTCCTTACAACTCTTTGTTATGTGTTTTATTGTCTTTCATATCTCTTTCATGTTTATGTGTTTTACAGTTAATGGCAAAGAAAAAGAATAGTTCCAGGATTTAATCACTCATTACCCTGAACTCAATCTAAGTTGTTATAAATGTTTTCTTCAGTTATAGTAATAAAGGTGTAATTCTTAATTGCTACCCTTTCACACTATATCTTTCACAATGATTATTGTCTCAGGAATTCAAGTTTTTCTCCTGAGCAACATATCCCTTTCTCACACCCCAGCTTAGTGGAAAATTCTTAACTACTTTTCACTGGTTGTTTACATTTCACCATCACAATTGCAAGTTTGTTTTATGAAATATTTAAATGGCCCTGTAACTCCAGCTGCTCAAAACTCAAGATTTCAAGAAACCAGTAGCCACAGACTCCATTTCCTAATGGACTAACATTATCTAGAGATCTCCACTTTAAGTACAGAAAATCATCCTTCCAACCAAACCTAAACCAAAACCCTCACTTCATAACTAGCCTAAAATCTCCACAGAACAGAGACAAACCTTAAAGAGAGAGCCCTCTCTGATTACAGTTGGGCTAGAAGCTGTAATCCAAAGATTGGTTAGTGGTTACCTCGGCCGTATTCCCTTGGGAGTCAAAGGGAACAACCTGGGTGTTAACAGGTACAATGTACTCCATTGGCATCACATTTTTTACACCATAAACCAGCCTTAAAGGCGTTTGTCTAGTCATCTTTTTGCAAGTAGTCTGGTAAGCCCATAGCACCGCAGGTATGCGCACATCCTAGTCATTCCTTTGTGTGTTGCAGACCTTCGTCAAAGCATTCTCCAATATCTTGTTAAACACTTCCACCATCCCATTAGCTTGTAGGTGATATGGCATACTCTTCTGATGATAAACCTGGAACTCCTTTGTCAACGCACTAATCGTTTCATTAAGAAAATGCGTACTATGATCGCTCATCAAAATATTCGGGCAACCAAATCTAGTCAGTACATACTCAAAGATTAAATTTGTTGTTGTTGCCCCTGTACAATCCTTCATAGGTTGTGCCTCCACCCATTTGGTCAAATACTCAGTCACGGTGATGATGTACCGCACACTCGTCTTCTTTCTTGGAGGTTGAATTAGTCCGATAAAGTCAATTTCCCACTCTTCAAATGGCTGTAATGACATCTGCGGATTCAGAGGCAGCTCATCCCTTCACGATGGCCTACCCATACTTTCACATGCATCACATGCCTTACAATAAGCCTTGGAATCCTTATGAAGTGTCGGCCACCATAGCCTAGCGCATACAAGCTTCTATGTTGTAGCTTTTCCTACATAATTTCCTCCCGCAACTCCTCCATGAGCTTCAACAAGGATGTTGTTCCGTTCAAAGTCAGGTACATAACGTCGCATAATTTCATCCGAGCCCATTTTATATAAATTCCCTGCAATGACAGAAAAGTTTGTTGCATGCACCACAAATTCCTTCTTTTGTTGGCTAGTATACCCCTCTCGAGTTGTTCCCGTCGTCAGGAAGTGTATAATATCTTCAAAGTGAATGTCTACAACACGTACCACAAAGAGCGGCATGTAAGGCAAACCTTATTCCAAATTAGTAGGCTCCTCTCCTATTTCAATGCACAACAGATGATCTAGACTTGCATTCAATCGTCTTGGCTTCACGATAACTTCAAAATCATATTCCTAGAACAAAAATAGCCACTTGCATATTCCCCCCCAACACAGGCTTGTTGACTAGGTATTTCAATCTAGAATGGTCTATATACATCTTAAAGTGTCCGCCTAACAAATAGTGCGTGAACTTTTGGAGCACGTACACCATAGCCAACCCTTCGCGCTCTGTCATTGAATAATTCTTATCATCCTTAGACAACTTCCTACTTGTGAATTCTAAAGGATGGTCCAATTCTCCCTCACCGACCTGTGTTAGTGTAGCCCCAAGCGCAATACATGACACATCCACATGCACATGAAATTCCTTCTTCCAATCCGGGAATACTAGGATCAGCGCGGTGACCATCGTTTCCTTCAACACATCTAAGATTTGCTGACACTCTTCATTCCAACATAACGTAGCATCCTTTTTTAGCCTCTTCTTCATTGGCACGGTAATATGGGCATAGCTTTTAATGAACTTCCTATAATATCCATTGTGCCCCAGCGTTGGGCACAACTGTTTCACACTTCTTGGTGCCTCCAAATTGATGATGACCACGATCTTAGAAGGGTCTCCCATTAAGCCTTGCCTGCATACCACATGTCCCAATAGGATCCCAAAAGGGACACAAAACAAGCATTTCTTGAAATTGAGCGCGATCTGATACCTCCGGCATGTATCTAGGATCAAGTGTAAGCTAGCTACATGGCACTTTACCAGCCCAAACACCGTCCAATCATCAAAGTATGCCTCCAGAAACTTATGAATGAAATCCTTGAAAGTCGCAATGACTACACAGGAAAAGATTACCAACGCTTTCTTTAGTCCAAACAGCATCACAATACACTGAAAGCACCCCCATTCATTCATGAAGGTCGTCTTGCTTCTATCCTCAGGCATGATCTTGATCTGATGGTGCCTTGAGAACCCATCCGTGAATAAATATGCTTCCTGGCCACCAACATTATCCAACACTTCATCAGTGAATGAAGTTGGAAAGGGATCATGCATGCAGGCATCATTCAACTTCCTAAGGTCTACGAATATCCTTATTTCATCCTTTTGCTTCTTTTCCTGTACCACTATTGGGCTCACCCAATCAGATTCTTCGACCGACTCAATAATTCTTGCAGCCAGAATTTTATCCAACTCTAAGCCGACCTTCTCTTTATACTTGGGGTTGAGGCGATAAGGCCTTTGCTTAATTAGCTTCGCATCTGGTTTCAATGTGATCTTCATGACTCCCGGGTCCCCTATTATCCCTTTCAAATCTGAAAACTTCATAGTGTACAAGTCCTAATATTCACGGAGCAATTTAGCGACCTTATCTATTGTTGCATCATCCCAGTAGTCCCCAATTTTTGCAAATTTCAGCTCCACTTGTATCCCAATATTTAGTTGTCTCATTTTCAGTGGCGCGGTGATATCTAGATTCTCAATTTGTAGTCTTTCAACTTCACGATGACCTTTAGTCTCTGGGATATTAATGTTCCTCAGGTCTTCATCTTCTTCCTCAGTAGTCACATTATTGCACTCTAACGTGTGGCACAGCTGGGTGGTCCAATCCAGTTAGATCAAATCTAGTGGATCCTGAGGTATTCTGAATATCGCAGCCTTGACTTCCTGCAATGCCTCATCAATACTTTCAAATCCACCCTCAAAGTTGAACGTCATCAAGAATCCCTGTCGCAAAACATCCCATTCTTCAGTGCCATGGCAGAGCTCTATCTCTATGTATCAATTCATCAGTATAACATCCAAAGTATGACAAAATAAATGCACCCATTCAGGCTGAGGCTCCACTCCATAGACCTTAGTCCATTTGGCCAGGTGATCGCACGGATCATCCCTTCCATCATATTTCTCTGTGAATCACACTTGCGGGTGACCAAACCGTAACCTCATCATCTTTCTGTACATGTGCCAATCATCAAAATTGTCCTTGTGCATGCCCCACCATCTCGCAGGCATAGCACGCAGCGCCCAATCCAAGGCCTGGAAGCAATGCTTCTCTGGCACTTCTCTCGCAAATGCATCCAAAAAGTTCTCAACATCAGTTAAACCATCATAGTAAGGTAGATTTCTTACCTCTAATGATACACAGCGCAACGACTTGGTGATAATATTACAGCGTAGTGTAGATACTTCACGCAATCGATTTTTCCAGTGTTCCAACTCCTCATCTGAATCCGAAGTCCAGGAGCTTTCGCGGTCCCATGTGATACGTCCATCTACTATTGGACTCACCCAATCCTGACCTCGCGTCGTTATCTTATAAATCTAGTCCGGGTCATCGTCGCTTTCATAATCACGAACCGGTTTAGTATAGCACATTCGTTCTGTAGGGTCCAAGGGCACTACTACGCAGAGCGATTTCTTCTCAAATATTAGCCTCCGCTTCAGATTGATTGCTCGATTCATGTCAGTGGCCCAATTGATTCCAAGGAGCGCAGGGTAGGGATTATTGTCATCTATAATCTCTATCACTTCGAAGTCAGCCAATGCACTCGCGCCCTCAATATCCACTATCACTCCCTACAATCTTCCCATGGGGATGATTTTCTATTGATTTTCCATTCTTAACTGAATTGGAGACCACTGCAGCACAGGTTTCTCCATCCTCTCCCAAGTCTGTTTAGGTAAGACATTCGCTTCTGACCCCAAATCAAGAATTACTTGATCCATCTCGTATTCTCCTATCTGCGCAGTGAACCTCATATCACGCCTCGTCCTTGCCTTATTCTTACTAATCTTTCTGACTATGCGTGGTCCATCAGGAGTGTTTTCTTTCCCGAAACACTTATTTATCAGTTCTTATAGTCCTTTCATAGCCTTGATGTCACATAGCATCTTCATACGGTTCTCCAAGAAAGTCGTAATCATGGAAGGATCCATCTCTTTAACTAGCTTATCCTGACTTCCTGAAGTAGAGGCCTTAGCGAAGATTTTCTTTGCTTCCATAAATGTTTCTTGTACGCGCTTCAGATCAAACTCAACCCCTTTTTCTTGAGCTTTGCGGACCCATTCAGTTTCTTTAGGTTGCTTCCCCTTATCTTCACCAGTCGTCAACCCACTCCGCAACACAATATTTACCTTGGGATCCTTTTTGCAAGGCTTGACCCTCATCATCTACAGGTTTTGAGTTAGTTGCGGAGGTTGCGCCCCATTTTCACATATCTTAGCTAGCAGCATCGGGCAATCTTCAGTTGCACAGTCAAACTGAGTACAATATCGGCATGACAGATGCGTTAGATTCAGGCAGTCTCATGTGTAGTATCCTTGTCCTCCACAGTTGTAACAAATGACCTGTCCCCAACCTTGACCAGGTCCTCCTCCACCTAGGCCTCATCCGCACCCCTAATATTCTCCTTGCACTCCCCTAGTGTTTCTGCCTGCACCCTATATGAGGGTGTTATATCCATCATTAACTCTTAATTACGGCAATTGCACTCGTCATGACCCACCAATTTATAGAAGTTGCAGAAGAGTTGTTGCTATGTCTATACAAATTTCTACAGCGAATGGAAATTGTCTGTCGCATGTTTTCCAGCTACCTGACAGATAGCACACCATAGTGTGGACCCTGTACTTGGCCCTGCTAGAGCTTCCAAACTAATACGCATTGGTCCCCCTATTATAACATAATTTGAAAAGACTAGACAGTGATCTTTGTCATGCCCCTGACTTTTACATTTCAGGCACCATACTTCTTCACGCACCTCTGGCCAAATTGTTCTATCTTTCTTTAAACTCTACATTTCTAGGCAAATGTTCTACAACTGCGGATGAATCTGCGGAATCCCCAAATTAGAAACTTGCATCGGTGTCTTATGTAATCTCATTGCAATTTCTAGGGCTTCCACTTAGGTCCCAATCTTTTGTTGTGATAGCGGAACCTTTAGATGAGGCAGGAGTGAAGCTACAAACCATTCACAGTGCTACCCATCTGTCAAATTCATGTTAGCTTCATGGATTGTACACTTCAATCTCTAGTCCAGATCCCAGGGTGTCTCGCCAAGCTTCATCATGATCTCTTTGAATCCCACAATTGATTCCACTTCAAACTTAGGTATGTTGAATTCCTTATTTAGCACAGTCTGGATATTTGCCAACGCAAACAACGTCGGGTTTTCAGTGCAGTAATTAATATACCACGTTAGTGCACGATCCTGCAAAGCACTAACCAATGTTTATTTCTTCATTTGATCATCCATGATACCATGAGCTTCCCATACAGCCTTCACGATGAACCAAAACTGGTCTAAATCTTTATTTCCCAAGCCCTTGAACATAGGTAGCGTTACTAAGTTTGCCATACTGAATGGCGGTGGAGGTGGCGGTGGTATAGTTAAAGGTGTATGTGGCAGAGGTGTAGATGGAGGTGGTGTGGGTGGATGGGCTATTTGCAGGAACCCTTTCTTTATCAACTGAACAGTGCTCTGCGGAGAAGCTTGTGCTGCTTCCTCATCGTCACTCAGAGGAGGTTCAATCAATGGGCTATATTTACGGCCTGTATTTCCTCTGTTCCTGAAAGTCCTTCCACTTCGCGTAGTCCCAAACATCAAGGTAGCTGCATAACTCGCTTTTCACACAATATCATCTTAATCCAAGTATTTAAAGACCTTAAATACTCACCTCGCAGCAACTTGAAGAAGTGGTTCTTTGCTTCGCTGTAACTGACCGAGGTATCGGCCGCGAATTCTGTCATGAATCCTCCTATGAAATAATCGAGCTAATGATCGACAGCATGTGTGATCTTATCATTAGAGGCTTCTAATCTCTGCAATAACTCCGGGGTCCATACTATTGGACCGTCAAGCCTCCACCTTCCTTGGCCATCTTCCAATTTCATGATCCACTCGTACAACTCGACCAGGAAGGAACAGAAGAAGACCTTTTGTATCTCTATGTACAGGTATCTGTCCAACCACTGTTCTTTCATCAATCATGGATTCCTATTCTCTTGTGCTGCAAATTCATGGATATTTCTATCCAACAGGACTTCTATCTCCTTCTTAGTTGGATTCCAGTGACGCGACATCACACATCTCTTTATTCAGATCCCTGTCACGACAACGAAACCATTTGTTGGCTTGATGGGCCCTGACCCAGGTTCAACGTTAATTAGCCAAACAAATCCCTACACTAGTGGCCCTTTCGGAATCAATGCACGAAGTGCGAACTGAAGTCTCACCCAAGGCAGTATGGGGGGATGTAGGAACCAAGTTTCTGCACCCTGAGATGGTTATGATGTCATTTTATACCCTAGCTCTGCCTTCGCGTAGATCGATAATCCCTTTAAGGCTTATCGATATACCTCTTTTAATCGTCCTTTAGACCTTCGTGAAGGTCTACGACTGTCCTTCACGTATGCTAAATAGGTACATCAGGCACTTACGCACCTCTGTAATCACTCTTACTGTTGTATTTACCCATATTAGCTTAATTATTAGATAACTTTAACATGCATTATGATTATCTTCGCGTAAACAGATATTCTTACTTGCGTCCATATAACAAAGAAACACATATAGATTCATGCATAAATACAACATTAAATCATAAGTCCAGTATTCAACATAACATAATCACGGCATTTATAACAGAAGTAAAATAGCTCATACATGGGTAATTCCATATTACTTCTATTTATTGATGTTCAGATCTCTCTTACAAACTTTAACTACCATGCGCACATAGCTGCAGGGGTCCACGCACTTAGATTTTGACTTCTACCCTAGGCCTTTGCGCGCTCAACTGCAGAGCCTCTTTCCTATGCTAAGACTCTTCACTCTTAGCCCTCACATACCCATTACATCAGTCAACTGCCAAAAACTACTAAAAACTAAGATTGCCTTAGACTCTTCTAAGACTCTCCTTTTTTATACATTCCCATGGTTTGCGGACCAAGGGTGGATCTCATAAAGCTGACACAAGTTACCTAAACTAAGGGTGGAAACCCTTGATGACTCTTTACATCTTTGCGCTTCGCGACCACAAAATGCAGCGACTTTACATTCTTTATACAAAACTTGGGCCTTTAGCCCCAAAACTTGGGCTTTTAACCCCAAAATTGATCCTAGGGGACCCGTTCCCAACAATAGGAGTCCTACTAAGTGTTGGATTATAAAACTCCTTTCGAAGCATTTTATGGCTACAAGCCTGCACTAAGTCATCTTAGAGTCTTTGCATGTAAGGCTTTTGTTCATGTCCCAAAAGAAGATAGAGTTAGATTAAAAATCCATTAAGTGTACTTTTGTTGGATACTACAGTGAATTTAAGTTAGGAACAAAATCCACGATGGTCAGTGCTCTTCTTCCAACAGGAACAATGATGATGCCTGTGAATAAAATAAAAAAATATCTTGTTTTTGCTCCGCCTCCTCACCATGTGAGGCTTTATTCACACTAGCCACCAAAATATCACACGTCAAAAACAAAATCCCAGCCATGAGGCCTATACAGGAAAAAAAAAACTTTTTGGTTCACCTGAAAATTCCCACCAAACATGGTTGCAGAATACTTTATGATCATATTTTCATCAAACAAATCCCCTTGGATGCCTGCATAGGCTTCATCCAGAGCGTCCTGAATCTTTCCCAAATCTCCACTTTGTAAAGGGTTTTAGGTCTTTAAATCATAAAAGCCAAGAAAACATAAATCTCACCAAATTTGTCAGTAGGCTTCTATACAACTGGCCTTAAGTCCTGCAAAACACATAGTCTCAACAACAGTAAAGATAGAAAAAACCAAAATTTACCCCATGAGCCCCTCATACGCATCCAAATGGTGCACAGGGAAATCACTAAATCTTGTCCCTCTATTATCTAGCTTTCCCAATAAACACAACAAAATTTGCTAAACAAAAAACCACCAAATCTTTCAATCAAATCACTCATTTTTAAGATAGAAACCACATAATTTTTAGCTAAATCTGAACAAAAATCCTGCTAGGGAGATTATCAGGTAGAGTCGATATGAGAATGGGTTGTGAGAAAAATTCCCAAAACCAAAAACCAAGTCATCTAAGAGGATGGGTATTCAAATCACACCGAAAAATAAAGCCCACCTCAAATTCCTTGTGACTTATTTTTCCTGCAGATTCAATTGTTTAGAACTCCACCGGAACAATTTCAATACAGTTCATTCAAGGTAGCCCCAAGAAAGTTTGGCTGCATTAGTTGTAAAGAATAAGAATGGAATTTGATGGGAAAAATGCTTGTTACTGGATGATTTGCTTGTCAAATAAAGTGTAAAAATTAACAAAACATTCAACATCCTTCTTTAAAATTGCTAAGATTGGTCAGTTAGGTGTGAAAACCGTCCAATTTGACAAGTGGTTTTGTTTTGAAATTCCAACCTTGGAGAGAAATAACTATAATTTCTTGTAGGAAAATAGTGGAAATTCTGGGATAATTTGTGAGGAAAATAGTGGAAATTCTAGGATAATTATTTCCAAAATCTGACAGAAATTATGGGAAATTTGGGTTACAGCTGTCAAATTTCAGGATTTTGGGTGCCAAAGGAGTTTTTGATGGTGCTGAATCCATTTCCACCATATTGAGGAAGGTAGAGACATAATTTGTCTCATGGAAACTCATGAGCATGATGGTTGCAAAACTCCTATGTTTCACAGTTATTTGAAGTTGGCAGTTTGGAACAAGATAGCATAAAATGGAAAGGGGAATGGGGGAATACTAGTTTTAGTGAAAGAAAAAGAAGGCCATCACATTCAATCAATTAAAGAAGATTCAAATAAACAATATTTATGGTTGAAAATATCAGAGAATGAGAAGCACATAAGAATTGCAGCATACTATTTTGCCCCTCAAGTCTCAAAAACTTACAAAAATAAGGGGCTTGGCAGCAAGGATCCATATGCAGCTTCAAAACAAGATACTGCCATGTACTCTTTGCGGGGAGAAGTTATTTTAGTGGGAGATTTCAATGCTAGAACAAAAAATAATCAAGCTAGCATTCTTTGTTGCAAAGAGGATAACAATCCTATTTGGCTCATTGAAGAGGAGAATCTCCAATGGGTGAGGTGTTTAGAAGATGACAAAGTTAGCAATCATTTTGGAGAGGAGTTTCTTACACTGTTTGGGGATTTCAACTTAATTATTTTCAATAGTCTAGATAGATGGAAAAGGTTTGGGAACTTCACTTGCAACACATACAGTGGGGCAAGTGTCATTGACTATGTGATGTGCTCACAAAGCTTGATAGAAAAGACAAACGAAGTTAGTATTAGAGAGCATATTTGGGACTTAAAATTAGACCTTAACCCAATTTATATAAGGTTATCATGGTTAGAAGAAAGGAAACATTGGAGAAAAACCCAATACTCTCGACAATCACTATCAAGGGGCAAAATTCTTCTAACACAAGAAAATCATACTATCTTCAAGACAATGTTAGAGAGATTAATTCGGAAGTAGAAGACTAGTTTCAAAAGCTTCAATAGTAATGAGTTAATAAATATAATTCAAAGTGCACTTAAGAAGTGCAAAAGAGCAAAAAATAGGAAATCAGAATCAAATTGTTTTCCTGTAAATGCTTGGTTTGATGAGGAATGAAAAATGGCGAGGAGAGCCTTGAAAAATGTAGGAAAGGAGAAGATGAATGTAAAGTTATATAAGCAGAAACTAAAAAGGAAAAAACATGAGTTCATGAAAACAAGGAGAGAAGAGTTAATATATTTAACCAAGAATAATCCAAAGCTTTTCTAGTAGGAATTGCAACCAAGGAAGAAGAAAATTCAAAATAATATTACAGTCAGTCAATGGTTTGAATATGCAAGGAAACTCTATGAGAAAGAATATGAGGGCGGAGTCCCTCCATAGGATCAACACAATTCAAAGCTCTTCACATTACAGGGTGTGGAGAATGGAATTAAGAAGCTGAAAACAGGAAAGGCAAAGGACTTGGTTGAACTTCAAGCAGAGTGTCTAAAATGGGGAATGAACGCTCTTGCACCACACATCATGGAAATATTCAACAACATCATTCAGCAAAGATTTCCAAGAGACTAGACAACTATCCTAGTAATACCCCGTTCTAAAAGTGGAGACATTAATAATCCATCCAACTATAGAACAATTATGATCAAACCTTTGTTTGCAAAACTTTTTGGCAGCATCATAGAAGACAGAATTAGTAAGTGGGCAAAAGTAAAAGAAAAGAGGGCAAGAGGAAAAGTGGGTTTTAGGCCGAAACATTCTACAATGGATCATGGCATTATGTTGAGACACATTGTTGAAAAGGTTTGGGAGGACAAAGAAGAAGTATTTTGCTTCTTTGTTGACTTCAAAAGCATTTGACACAGACCCTAGGGATAGATTGTGGCGTAGAATGGAAGAAATTGAAATTCATGTGCACTATAGAGTCGTTGCCTATAGACTTTATGAAGAAGTGAAAGTCAAAATTAGAACCTCATTAGGTATTTCAAAAAGCTTTAAAAGTGACATTAGAGTCAAGCAAGGTTGCCCTCTGTCCCCTACTCTTTTTGGTCTATATATTGATAAATTGGAAGAGTGGCTAGATCTGCAAAGGGGGAGATGGTGTTCGGTTGGGGGAGTTTGTGAGGAAGCTTCTTGTATATGCTGATGACATTGTATTGATTTCTAAATCAGCCCATGGATTGTCAGCCCATGGATTGAAAATGCACTTATATGCCCTTGAGCATTTTTGTAGAGCATCGAGGATGCAAGTCAATACTAGCAAGACCAAAATAATGCTTTTTTCTAAGAAAAGGAAGTAGAGTCAACACACTTTCTTCTTCGAAGACAACATTCTTGGAAGTAAATGAGTACAAGCACCTTGGGATTGATTTCAACAACAAACTCAATTTGGAGGACTTCCGAAAGAAGAGAATCTTAGAAGGGTGGAAAGCATTATATGCTCTTCAAAACAGAGGTAGAGAGGTAGAATTATGGGATTGGAAAACAATTAAAGTGCTTTTTGAACTCCTAGTTTGTCCAGTGATGCTATATGGGTGTGAATTGTGCGCTAGTAGCACTCCCGTCTCAAAATGGAAACAAATTGAGAAAATCCAAAAACTCTTGATCATGAGCAAGTTCAAAATAAAAAGTTCAGTACCTTATGAGATAATGTTGAGTGAAACAGGAGCAACTCCCATTGAAGCAATTGCTATGGTGCGCCTCATAAGATATCTAAAAAGAATTGAGCAAATGAGAGTAGGTAGATGGCCTAATATTATCTTCAATGACGGCATGAGTGAAAGAAAGAAAACATGGATGAAACAAAACTACACATGGATGCAAAAATGGAATATCTACCTCAATGCCTATTCCAAAAATAGCAAGGAGCTAAAAGATTTTGTTATGGATAATTTTCGTAAAAAGGTATGGGAAAAAGAGTTGGGTAGAAAGAAGAAAATATTACATTGAGGAATTCAACCCTACGTGTGATCTACAACAAAAAGAGTTCATTGAAGCTATCATTTCATGGAGGGCAAAGGTTCTTATTGCTCAATTAAGGACCGACTCACATCAACTTCAGTGTGAAACAAGATGGTGGAAAATGCCTAAGAAGCTTGGGAAGAACGGGCGTGTACATTTTGTACGTCTGGGGCTGTGGAATCGGAAAAAACATTTCATTTTGGAATGTGATGCATTCAAAGACATCAGAGAAAGTTATGAGGTCATGTTAACATCAGTTTCCTGGCATTGTCTTTTTAGCGAGGGGATTTTTGGAAGGTTGGGCCAGCTCATCATCAATTTGAATCGGAAAAGGATTGAATTGCAAAAAAGCGAAAATAGGGAACTAATCGTCTCATAGACTATTCTTAGTCTCGTAGACCTTAAAGTATCATTTCATTTCATTTCAATCTGATATCAGATTATATATATATATATTTTAAAA
>APFE031143610.1:0-12801 GCA_000404065.3 Pinus taeda | reverse complement strand
TATAAGTCATTATATAATTCAGGTTAGTTGTGTGTCCTTGGGCTGATCTATGTGCCTACGAGGCCTACAAGGGTTGTGTTGTGCAAGCCCATGGACTCCACAAGGGACATGTCATGCACCATACAATATTTTTAGAAGGAAACCAATAGGACAGGTGCACATTTTACTATTTACTGTATAATATACGTATCACTGTCCATAATAAATCCAAGATTTGACACATGATAGCAAATCAAACTAAACCATTCTAGGAACTAAATAACACAATAACCGAGAATACAAGATGAGTATCAGGCAAAAAATATTCCAGCAGAAACTAAAGATTAGGTGAGAACAAAAGCTTAACAAATGTGACTGCAGTGTCAGTAAAAGGAATAATGTTTCATCATGCATTAAATACAATATTATATAAGCATACCTTAAAGCGAGTGCCAATAGAGGAGAATTTAGATGACTTAGAAGACTCCTCAGGGAGAGGAGGAAAGAGACCCGCAACAAAAGAACAGTTTGAAGCATTTAACAGAGCTTGATGTTCTGCAACAACATAATCTTTATTCTTCTCAATGAACAAATCGGTCTGATATGTAACCTGCCAAACACATATCAAAGAAGATGAGCATTTTCAAGATATTGTGGCCACTGTGCATCAAAATAAAGGGATTGTAATTAAACATCTAAAGGAATCAGTTTCTCACATCACCAGCATAATGACCAATAGTGAAATCTGTACGAGAAAGTTTTGGTTTGCTGAAGCGTTTGTGATTCTTAAACGTTTGATAAAGCTTTTGCGAAAATGTTTCATGAGTTGATCTTGGAAACATACTGCAAGACGGAAAGAGAGCGGTTAGTCTTTTTTTGAATAAGAAAGATATCAGTTACATAAAAATATTCAATAGAATTCTGCATTTTCCCCTTTTTGCATAAGTTATTAGTGACATCAAAGCTTCCCTGAGTAAGTCTTCATCTGTCCAAATTTGAGTGATCTATTAACAAATCTTGTTTATATTAATTATGCTTTCACAGGTCATCACTGAATACAAAGAGATTTTATGGAAAAACCGTGTCAATTTTTGTTTATCTCAATGTTTCAGGTTGTATTAGATTAATCCATATTCAGGAGATATTCATCAAAGGGTGATCTCACATGGAAAGACCAATAGTATTTTCATAAACACTTATTTATCAACAGAACTGAACCAGGATCACCCTTTGATAAATATCTCCTGAATATTAAGTGGTGTGTTATTTGTAAGAAGTTTAATCAACGGTTTCCAAACCTGAATCAATTTAAAACCATTTTCATGGTTCAAATTATTGGAAAATTTCTCAATTTCTTTTGTTCCGGTGATCCACTTCTGCAACAATCTTAGCACTGTCTAAGCATATATGAGATTTACATTTCTGAGAGTGCTCCACTAATGCATATTTTTTGATACATTCATGTAGCATATCTAGATTCTACACCATGCTATTTTAACCTGATTTTCACAGAATAACCAGTTTCTCCAATTTAAACTTTACCACAACCATAGGGAATCACCATGAAAGTCAAAGTGGACTTAAAACAGATTCTCACCATGTTTGTGATGCTTTTAATAACTTCTATGGGCTCATCTACCATAATCTGTGTTTAGAGACAAAATCAAAATAGACCAACACATCATTCTTCTCTACTTTCACATTTACAGGAACTCTGTGCAGGCCACTTAGTTAAACCCCCAAGGCATGTTCTATGTTGAGCACTTCATAGAAGTGAGGGATAGACTCATTATCCATACACATCTCATCATTGGGAACACTATTTGAATTCCCCCCTAAACCAGTTTTGGGTGGGTTCACATAACGTTTGTGTCGAGATGGATTACCAAACTGCATAGGCAAAGAAAATTTGCTACTTGTGTCATCTTGGTGAGGTCGAGATAGAGGGACACTTCAATTTCTGCTACCCCATTCACTGTCAGATTTGTGGTAGGCCCCATTGTTATTCAATAGTAAATACGACCTAGACCCTATCCAGTTTTGTTAGATACCCAATCCAGAGATGTCTAGCCTTATACAGAAGGAGGCCTTTAAGGTTCATGCCCACATTCTCCAACTTCCTCTGAAATTTAGATTCCATCCAAAGGATTGCTTCCTTACAGTGCTCCCTTCAGCTAGAGGCACCAAGAAACAAGCTGATGGCAATATTGTCTCCAACTCTAGATTAATGCAAACCAAGGGGACCATCCCTCCTCCCCAAAGATGCTACCAACAACTCCAAACATCCCTTACCAACATAGTGACAATATCACCTAGGCTTCAGCAATGGGTTACTTGTTATAGACAGCAATGCAGTGGGTGATCCAAGTCATCCGCCAACTCTTCCTCGCGACATCATTCTACCTTGATTTTTCTTCATTTGTCTCAAAAGTTAAAAGAGATAGTTCTAGTGGACCTCCAATCACTAGATCCTTTCCTTTTGTACATCTCCCTCTTAATGGGGCTGCTTGTCAATTTGTGCACTATTGATAGCAACCCTCTTGGCCCAAACCTTATCCTCCAACCTTTCCAAGTTTTGGATTGTGTTTACTTTGCACCATGCAAAAATATTCCAAATACCAACAACTGGAGTGAGTCCTTTTGGGGTTATTGTCCTTCTTTACATCTTTGGCTTCATAAATCATGACGAGCCTTGTATTCCATGTCCAACATAGATCTTGAAATGTCCCAATTTTCAGTTTCCCTTATGATGTGGCTAGGATGGATTTACAAGGTTGGTGACAACTTAGTTATGGGAGCAAGATTTCATTATCAACGGGCCCAAAGGTTTTTGGAAGAGTTTTATGGGGTCCGTTTGGAAGAGTTTTATGGGGTCCGATGGGGATCGCTCGCAGCATTTCATCATCAGGGCCAGTTTCGCACAGTTTATTCTTCTTTCTATCGCACTCTGACAACTCCTGTAAAACAGAGTTATTTTCTGAATATTTTCATTACAAACACCAAATGTGTTGTTGGTGTGAGTTATTTGGAGAAATAGTGAAGGAAAATTTACCATTATATTGGATTAAAAGTGACTTTAATTAGTCACTTAATTAAATAAAAAGGGGAAAATGCTTAATTGAAGAAAAGGCCAAAAGGGAAAAACTGACTTAGATAAAACAAAATAAAAGTCACTTAAATTAAAGTAGAAGGGAGAGGCATCTAGAGAAGGAATAAAATAATAAAATAAAATGCTTCTAGAAGGTCTGAGAGAGTTCCGTCCAATCTTTAAAAGGAGGGAGATCTAATCATTTGGGACATCTTGGATTTGTGTATTTGTCTTTGATGACGTTTGGAGAACCTAGTTCTCAGCTTCAGTAGCCCCAAAGAAACCCTTGGGTGATTTCGTGAGTGGATGAAAACCCATCTCATCCCTTGGTGAATTCATACAGAATTCATAGGAGCACTTATTGCTTGCAGTACACTTTTGGGAGGCCAGATCCATTGTTGCAGCAAATATATCCTGAGGCCAGATTCAATTTGGAGGATCCGATCTCAGCTATCCTCCAGTTATTTGTAAAATCCATCTTTATAAAGATAAATAAAGCTGAGATTTCATGCATTTGTTTCTTGTCTATGTTGAGTTGCGGTGTTTTCTGGATTTATTATGTTGTAAAAAAATTTTAATTTTGTGGCATAAATTCTGCAAATTGAACAATTTCCTATTGAAGAAAATTACAGGAACAGAACTAAAGCATAACACAATTTCTAGAGGACGAGATTACACAAACATACCAAGCTTCATCCAGAAGAGCAATTATTCCTCCAGGTTTCTGCAGTACAAAAGACAATGTTATTAACTTGAACCCGGTCCTTGAACAAATCTAGGTTTAATGACCTATAGATGCAAGCTTTTATGAGAAGAAACTCCATTACTTGCAAAGGCAATCTTGCAGGTTAAAATGAATCAAAATATGCACGATACTTTTCATATATGAAAACAAAGACGTTAAGTGCACTGCAAAACAAATAGCAGCATTACATTAAAGCACAGACGGTAGTTACTCAGCAGATTTCACATTAACAGTCAGTAAAAGGGACTCATATTGATTAAACCAAAGTGATGATTACCAAGCAAGTTCTCTTTTCCTCCAAGGCATCTCTAATCAGCATTCAAGGAATTTGAATAAATGGAGAAAAGAGATAATGGGAAAAGACCTTCTCAATGAGATCCAATATATCTTGATTATCAACAAATTCAATGTAACTCCAATCAATTTCTTCTCTTGTGTATTCTTCTTGTTCCATCTTAAACACATGCTGCACCAACAAACCAATGGCGTAAGCCTCACTAGGGAAAGACAACGTTTTAAAAAACTGATATAGTAAAAATAACTTAGATAGGTCAAGAATGTAACATGCAATGAAAACATGTCTTGAAAGCCAAATAACTGATAAACATAAATCTGTTTCTGACCTGATTGAAGTGCTGCTGCAGCTTCTCATTTGTGAGATTGATACACAACTGTTCAAAGCTGCCATAGAGAAAGAATGTGTATAAATAATTAGGGCAGTTTTAATAAAGGAAAAGGAAATGTGGCTCCTTGGCCTGTTAAGAACTTACAATTCCAATGTATTCTGCAAGAAAATATTTGACATTCAAAAACCATGCCTTCCTTATTCCCATTAAACCTCTATATAACTACCAGGCATACTAGAGGAACCTAATCTGCAGGCCCAGAGGAAAAAAAATAGCTTCAATTTTTCTTGCAAGACTGCTGAAGCAATTTTGAAGGACATGATTGAAAGATACCTGTTGGTCTTAAAGCTTTCAAAACCATAGATATCCAAAACCCCAATTAACATCTTTGAATTAGGATCCTGGCCGATTGAAATATTTATTTTGTTCACCAGCCTGTAAGAAATTTAAATGCAAAGATGTCAGTTAAGCCACATGGACAATCCTTGACTTACTTTGAGAAAACAAAAATTGTGTCCCAAGTGTATTTCACTCCTTGATATCTGATTCTAAATAAGCAGGATAGATCAAGTACGACAACCCATACCAGTCAAATAATCGTGAATATACTGTTTTTGCCAATGCATCCCGGTTGGTAGCTGCGGCAACTGGATCTAGTGATTTTGTAATGCTTTCATCACGTGTCACAATAACACGTTTACAAAGAGAGTCTTCAAGACCTTTAGCATCGCACCTAGGATAGGAAAAAATATTAATTTGTTGTAGTTAATCATTTACAACTTAACATGTTTAAGGTATATCAGACATCTGAAGGAAATAATACATAATTCATAGTCTCGGAAAAAGAGCATACATGAAGAGTTCAGCTGCCATTTTCAGATGAAACATAGATTTCTCATCTTTAGGTTTAGATGAGTCTGTATCATTCCCCTTGGCAAAATCCACATTACCTAGATGGAGAATAGCAGCCACAACTCGAAATATCGCCTCCTAAAAAGTGCAATGATTCAGCAAAATAGACAGAGACTATATATTCCACAACACGTGAAAAATATTTCCTAACATGTAGCTGTCCAAACTAAACATACTTGCTCTTCAGAACTGATCCCCACCACATCCATGGCCCTTCTTGTCAGAAGATACTCTTCTGCATCACTTACACCATCCAATTCATAACAATTGGTCTGGTTGAGATAATGAAATGTTCTTGGATCCCCCAACTTGTATTTCTTAATATCCTGGAGGGACCAAGAAAAGAATCAGAAGTCTGATTGTTAGCATACTACTCTTTGAAATCAGTCATAAATAGAAACAAAACCTGATGTGAAAATGAAGCAATACATGGTCCAATCAATTAATCCATAGGCGTGATGATTAAATGCATGCATATATGCATACCTCTGGTGGTGCAGCACAGAGCATATAGAAACAATGATAATTCCTCTCAGGATCAGAAACCTGACAAACACGGGTCCTTTCCAGTAGGTAGGTTCTGACAGCAGCTCCTGAGATTCTCCCATTCTTGTCAAATTGAAGCTCAACAAATTTACCAAAGCGACTGCAGATGATAAGGACTTTAATCAATCTAGTGTTTTAAAACGTTAAACTTTATATTTGATGGCTAATTTAAATGACAATTCGAACTTCCTGGGACTTCCTTGGATAAGTCACATAATAGCATATATTAAAATATAAAAAACCCTTCACCTCGAATTGTTATTTCTGACAGTTTTTGCATTGCCAAAGGCTTCAAGAACAGGATTTGACTGCAGGACACAAAAGGGGAAAGTTAGATATATGGCAACAGAATTATCATTTAGAAACATACCACAAAAAACCTAACATCCTAAGAGCTTTTATAAATGTTGCACTGTCAATAATTCTGTGGCATCCATTCAAAAACAGAAATATAGTTGCTTACTTCTAGCACTTGCTGTTCCACTGATCTTCCCTCAGTTACTCCTCGACCCCCCATGTAAGCAAGATAGCGCATAAGCATTTTGGTAGATTCTGTTTTACCTGCTCCACTTTCTCCACTGACTAAAATGGCCTGACTTATTCCATCATTGATCATCACCCTGTTTTCATAAAATTCTCAATTTGCTACATTAATAAGCTTGACTCTAGGTTAAACATCACTTGATCAATGAGAATCACAGTAGCATACCTATATGCAGCATCTGCAACAGCAAAAACGTGAGGGCTTAGCTCTCCAAATGTAGCCCCCTTATATTGTTCCATCATTTGGCTATCATACAAATGAGGAAGTCTTTTAAAAGGATTGATGGCAATAAGTATGCTCCCAGTATATGTCTGTAAAATACCAGATAACACATTAAGTTCATCGTTGTTATAATAACTTGAATAACTCTTCATTTTATTTTAAATAAAATTCGAACTGAATGCAATTCTTCTCATATCAAATAATAATAAACCAAATCCTAAGCTGGGGTGGCAGGTGTGGGAGGGATCATCATGGATGCTGGAGGAACAAATGAAATCTATAATGCCTGGGGTCCTGATACTGTTCCCAACAACAGGGCATAAGCGTACTCTCTGTGGCAAGGGCTCAAATTGGTTAGAGGGATTAAATTCCAAAACAATTTTTTAAATATATGGTGCACAATTCAAAGCCATTATATCATCACCTAGCTTCAATTCTGGTTTGTCGTATGCAAGAAGTGAGCTCCTCCTCCAATTTCTACCATGTCTTGTGTGAACTCAACCAAGCAGCGGATTGGTGGGTAAAATATGGTTCAAGTTTAAAAGGTGGGGAATTAGTGATTAATGGCACATGACAACAACCCATCCTCTTATTTATTGATCGGTGCCAGGACACGCCTCTGAGCCTCAAATTGTCACATGACAAGTGACGAGGCAAGCTTCTTCAATTTCACAAAAAGCCTCATGGCACACACTCCAGAACTCATCTCACATACAATTTGACATGTGAAGGGACAGAAATCTGTCAACTGCATGAAGTTTGTGCTCGTATGTCTTCTGATGGCGCTGGTTTCTTTGGTTCATTATGGAATAATGATATCTCTGTTAGGCAGGCTCAGGTGGACCACTACATCTCTCAGCAATGTAACCAGTGTTTTTGCTGTTTGTTGTTTCAAGGGTTTTTTGGTGCTAGGGATCTCCCAGGGGAACCACCCACCTGAAAAAATTGTAGTTTGCAGAACCACCATAGTTTCCAAGCCTGTACTGTCTGCAGAATTCGAGAGACAGACCAACCTGTGAATCTCCAACTTTGGCAGCATCTGTGTGCTCGGAGGCAAAGTTTCAGAGGTAAAGGTATAGCAAGCAGGATACAGTATATTTCCACTGCTGAAAAATGTGGTCATTCGAGGGATCAAATAGACACTAGAGAGCTCCAAGAAATATGTCATGCTCTCAAAAGCCATGAGGAACATGTGCATTCAACGGGCCCTCAATTTTCAATCTTACAGATATTTCTAAGGTTTGTGAAATGGGATGTCAAATCACTACACAAGTAGCAGAAATTATGGGGTTTTTTGCTATAATTGAAGAAGCAATTAGAAGTTGTGGAAGCCAAGTGTAGTCTCCTTCAGAATTGATTCTGAATCTGCATAAGGGTGATCAGTCCACTAACCAAAGGATGAAAGCCTAGTACCCTACTCATCCAGGTGAAAGTTCAAGGGATAAGAGTCTGTGAACCAATTTGATGAGGAGATGGAAACTATGAACCAGGAAACTGAACCAGCAAGCACAGGTATGTATGATGCTGCTAATCATTATGCTCTTTGTTAGTTTTTCATGTCTTTAAAAATTGTTAAAATATATGGGGTCATTGATGGAATTGAAGAAGCAATTAGCGATGTGGAAGCCAAGTGTGGCCTCCTTTGGAACTTGACTCATCTGCGTAGAGGTGATCAGTCCATTAACCAAAGGATGACAGCCTACTCATCCGGGGGAGAGTTAAAGGGAGAAGAGACTCTGAACCAGTTTGACATGGACATGGCACCTATGAACCAGGAAAATAAACCAGCAACCAAATGTCTGGAGGATACTGCAAGTCATTAAACTCTTTGTTAGTTTTTTGTATTTCAGAATAGTTAGAATATTAGGGATATATTATAGGGTTTACAGTATTAAGGAACACTACGCAAATTTGTAAAAGGATCAAGACAATTCATGTTTTGGGCTTGCAGTAGGACTGCATATGGCCTGTAAAGCAGTTAGTTTGAGACTTTTTTTAACAATACAGTGATGTAACATCTGCTGCCGCCATAGCTGTAGCTTTCTTATCAATATAAATTACACAATTATTAAAATCGAAAAGCCTGAGCAAACCACTCAATAAGTTTGAACCAATGCTCGTTAGAGTAGTCATTCAGGAAAACTAAAACACTCAACATAAATTCATCAGTTCATATCTAGTTGACAAATAGCACAGAACTTTCTTATCAATATAAGCTATCAAATTATTGTGAAAAAAATCTAAGCCTGAGAAAACCACTCAAAAAGTTCAAGCACAATGCTCAATAGAGTAGTCACTTTAAAGAAACTAAAACACTCACATAAATTTCATCAAGTTCATATCTAGTTGACAAATTGTGCAGAACTCCCGGTTCATGCAAATAAGCTAGTTTTGTCATATCATCCACACCCCCAGGCACTGCTTCAGTATCTTTAGGGTGTGCATTTGAAACATCCACAACCACCTGTAAAAATGCAAAAAATTATCATTTAATGAAATAAAACCTTTCTGTTTACAACAATATAATTCTCAAGACTCACAGTAATGAACTGATAGAAAACTAGTTATAAACTATTATGCAAGTATTATGTCAATTAGGCTTAGCTTGGGTGGTTAAGAGGAAAAGATGCTATACTCCCCACCCAAAGTCAAATCCTGCTTGTGACATGTTTTCTATTCATGGGCCAATTAGGGCTGACAAGGTACCAGCAATCTCTATCACAATAAATGCAAATACCTTCAAGGATACTCATAGAATTTCAATGTGACAAATCATATATTCATAAATTCAATTCATTCTGAATTTTTACAGCACCTGTTGACAAGCTATAACATTGTGCACTGCAAAATAGATTACTCATTCCAGTCTTTTGACCAGGTAATTCATCTAATGAGGTCTAGTTACAGGATAATTAGGAAAGTTGGCATCTTTAATTGGTGCAGAGTGTAGGACATTGGCAATGTGTATTGTTGGAACATGACTTTCATTATTTGCTTCACAAATCCAATCGGTAAAGGAAATACATTGCATCAGTTACAGAAGATCTTAAAACAAAAGTGTCCACAAATAGTAACATTGTCTTACTGTTTTTCCATTGGTGGTCTGAATTTTAGCTTTCCGTCCATTGATCTCTAGAACTTCTCCATCGATCCAGGCCTCTTCAGAATCTTCCACCCATACATGAGAACCTACAATAATGTTAATGGGAGCCTCCTGCATTGAGCCAAAAGATACCAATGTCAATTATGAATGAATGACTTAGAATAACTCATTTAAGAGATTTCAAAACAAAATCTTGATCAGCATGCTTGTAACTTGTTAACCACGCATCGAAGTCTAGTGACAACATTCTCTAGCTAAGTCCTACACGTAACTGTGCCATTTTTCTCCGCATTTTCATGTTTGATCAAATTGTCTATAAAAACATTCAAAGAGGGGCAAAATATGAAATTTTGAGGGACCTTAACTGAATGGCCTGCTAAAGAAATCTGGCAATTAAAATAAAAATTGCAACACAATGCATGTGCTGTCCATTTTCTTTGCTAAACGGATGAAGCTTGACCATTTTTGTATAAATTTTATATAAATTTGACCTGGCTGATTAAATTCGCGTGTTCCTGAGATTAAGTGAACTTCGCATTTTTTTCATATATACAATGACAAGCTGCAGAAACTAGTTATTCAATCAAGGTATCAGTTTGTCAACTGCACACCTCGGTGTAAGGAAGTACAATAACTAGAAAAGACATACAGCTGTTGAATAGGAAGACAAAGGCTGTTTCTGACACAATGTGACAATTTCTCACTGCGTATGCTGAAAACCACAAGGTTTGGCAGATTGATATCGAAGATCTATCTATATCTCCATTCCAGTTCATTATTTCAAGCACAATCGCAATTGTAGCACGGATCGAATGGCGTAGCGAAGAATTACAAACACATAAGGCAGACAAAAGAAAGAAGGCATTTGAAAGAAAATGGAAAACAAGGATTTTGAGCCAAATCAACACTTGTATATCAAATAAGCCACACGAAGAATACATTGAAATGAAATTAGACACTTGCAGATAGTGATGCATTTAAGCTAAAATGCGCATTGCATGAAAACAAGAAACGATGCCTTTATGGCACATAAATAAATTCAACTCGATACAGAACGAAACATTAGACTAAAATAAGCGGTTTCAGAGAAATTAAAGAAAACAAAACATCCTCAAGAGATACATTCCCTTACCATTATAGAAGGCTGCAATCGATTCGATGCCCTAGCTCTGATGTATTCCACCCAAATTTAATCCAAATGCCTCCAAATTTATCCAAAGTCTTGCCAAATTTCAACCAAATGCCTCCAATTTATCCAAAGCACCGCCAAATTTATACGAAATGCCTCCTAATTTATCCGAAGTCCGCCCAAACTTAAAGAAAATATCATCAACTTGTCATCAACGGACTCGGCTTATAAAACAATTTGATTATATGTTCAACGCAAATCGCCGATCGCACAAACATAATCCGACTGCAAATCACCGGCACAATAATCGACTGGCTTCGACAAATTTCTTATCCATATGGTCATTTCAGGGCTCGTTCGGGAGCTCAGCGTTCGCCTTTCTGTGGCACATTTTGGTTGGAGAATCCCACGCTTCAGCCAATGTTCACGCGGCAAAATTCAGAGATTTGGTAACAAACCGGCTGGGGGAACGAAGCTCCAAAATGTGTTTTATCGCAACAGATCCGAAGGTAAAAACTTCATGCTTTCTCCCTCCTGAAATTTTCTAGCAGGCCTGATTAAAATATCTTCTGCTCCTGCTGAACCGGACGGTTGAAGAAAATGAACCTCGTGGATAGTTAATTATAGACAATGACGACAACCGCCCAATTCGGCTATATGAAGAAGCTATTGCATTCGCCGGCCTGCAGATGGAAGAGAGGAAGCACGACGCGAAGAGTGTCTTGATAGCGTGTGTGTGTTTTCCGAGTATCAGACTTGGTGTTAAGTTTTTGTGATTGCGGTGGGATCGGACGGTTGGGAGAACAAAAGGAAGAACGGATGATCGTGGACTGGTAAAAGTTGAGGCCGGTTTAAAGAGGGTTTTTGGCCTTAGTTATCGGCCCTTTTTGGTGGTCGACTGAATATCGGTCGGGAAAGCAATCTAGCCGTTCGATGAATAAGATCAGCACACCTTATAACGAATGCATCGTTGGGGAGTTCCTTAAAAATAGGACATGTCTGCTGACTCGAACGGGTAAATGTGGGTTTGGAATTTGATGTCAGAGTCAGGACCGTCGGATTCAGAGGGTTGAGCGAGTCTACAGAAAACGCGGTGCTGTGGAGAAGGAAACTAGGCTTTCGTAACGGAGACTGAAAGACAAAAGAAAAGATAAAATTACGGTCATTCCAGCACCCTTGTTATCTCACATGGATCCCACTAAGAATATCGACCGTTCGATCTATCGATCCTGCAAGATGTTTACTTAGCGCGTCTCCAGCCCAGAAGAGCACAGAAATCGACGGACAAAGATTTCAATATTTTATTCCAACCGTTCGATTCGGATTAAATACGAGGCATTTATTCATACGCGTTTAGAGCTAACCGTAATTTACGCGAATACCCCGTCTATGGTGGGCTCCTGTCCACGTGCCACAAAGGGCGTGGCGTAATCGGACGGTGGTGCATAAAGCTCTCCGTTTTTATCCGTAGGATTAGGCTGATCCGCAAGATTTTTAAAGATCCGAGCCCTGAACTTTCATTCTAAAATATTAAAAAATGCTTGTGACAAGACATGTTGCTGTGTGGGGTCTTCCTCGAAAACATGGCCGTCCTTAAACCCTCCCCAAAATATGATTTTTTTGATAATTGTTTTTAATTTTTAAAAGCCAAAATTTAAGTTAAATTTTGGATATTAAGATATCAAATTTGGCAATAAGTTAAATTTAGCCGGAGGATACTAAATAAAGTATCACTTTAAGAAACAAAATACCAAATTATAGCTGATAGATCTCATTTATCTGGTATATATCAATATCATAGTATTCCTATAAAATGGGGCGGAAAATAGGGATTCAGAGAATCAATTCCAATACCTTTTACATAAAATTAAAATACATTGATAATTCATGTTTTTAAAGTTAATAAT